>NDGM011188962.1:0-19497 GCA_002564305.1 Octomys mimax
TTTTGAGATTTTGTGCCATTATTTTTATATTTTTTTCTTTAAAATAAAATAACTGATGTCAAATAAATAAATAAATAAAAATGAAAAAAAAAAAGAAAGATAGCAAGGTCATGAAAACACCCTAGTGGCCAATCCTAGTTGTGAGCAGGTGAAGAGGGAAAATGATGGAAGCACCATATTTTCATGCATGAGGCTGCAGTTCTGACTTCATCAGCATAGGGTCCTTGCAAGAGAGGGCGCGCTGCCGGGCTGGAGCGGGCGCCGACTGGGACCCCGGCCCAGCCTTCCTCATGCGAGGCAGTGTGCGGCTCCCCCAGCTCTCTCTGCCGCAGCCTGGGGCTGCATGTGGGATCGCGGTGCCGCCTCTCCCGAGGAGGACGGAGGGACCTGGGCCCGTACAGCAGCTGCACACAGTCTGTAACAATGAGGAAGGCTGCTGCTACTGTTACTAAAATAATTGCCCAGTCTGGACTGCAGGACACCGCCATTGGGCTCACTTAGCAAATGTTTCCCTGGGATTTAATGAAAATCCACCTAGGCCCACAAAGAAAATCAAACCATTCTCACCAGGGGTTGAGACGCTACCTTGCTTCCCTTTCTGAAGGAGGAAGGTGCTTGGAGGGGTAATTATCAGGAGGAGGCGACCACAGAGGGCCTTTGGAGACTCTCATTGCTGCCTGGGTCAGCCCGGGAATGGAAGCCAAGTAGCTGACTAGCGCGAGTTCCCAAGAGCGCCTGGGAGTCCAACTCACACTCGCTGAAACAGGACAATCGGAACAATACAGCCTTTGTGCTCCTCAAAGCCACATCATTAGCAAGCATGTTTCAAGTGTCCTTTCAGGGTGGAATCCAAAAAATTTTTTGAAAATCCAAACTTGCTATTTCTTTATACTTTGACAGTCCTCTGGGGCATCTCTGTATAGCAAGGGCAGAAGTTACGAACTGTCCTGACTTCTGCGGTGAATGCTAATATTAGCAGCTAAAATTGCATTTTTTAATAGAAATGCTTTACACACATCAATCTGCACAACAGCCTATGGGTCATGTGATTTTTTCCCCCTGCTTTTCATAGCCCAGGGAAGCAATTCTTGGGAACACACAGGTACTGGCCCAGGGTGGGATGGCCAGGGTTGAAACTCAGGTGTAGCCAGCAGTGAAGTCCCCAGTGGTCCCCACAGCCACGCTGCTCCTCAGCAGCCTCACAGACCGGTTCGCACTGGATCAGGAGGCGGAGCACCTTCTGCAGGGTTTCACTCTTACAAAAGAGGAAGGATGGCCGCGCTCGTGGCATGGGGGTGCAGGGGCCCTCACTGGGCTCAAGAGGAGTGCCCCAAATTAAGGAGCTCAGAACTTAGAATTGAGAGACTTGCCCCTTTGAAGGGTAGAGGATTGCTATACTCCAGGGGCTATAAAAATACATCTCTCTCCATTGTTTCTATTTCTTCTCTTTCTCACTTTTTATAAAACCATATAAGACCTGGAAATTAAAGTAATTTTAAAGCTTCTATTTGTAGTGCTAGCCAGAAAACTAGGAGTCTCGTGGTGAATGGCCCTCAGGACTAGGAAAGAAGTTGTTTTTTTGTTTTTGTTTGTCCTTCCAGTTCTTTCTCTGACTCTGTACCTCTCTGCCCACCTGCTGGTCAATTATCTATAATCGACCTAGCATCTATCTATCTATCTATCTATCTATCTATCCATCTGTCTCCACCCACCCATCTACCCACCCACCCACCCATCCATCCATTCATCAGTCCATCTGTCTGTCAGTATGTGTGTCTTGCCTATTCTTTCCAGCTTTCCTATGATCCCCTGGCTGTCCTGCTTAGGGCTAAGAAATGCACCACACATCAGAGTTTCCCAGAGAACACAGGATCAGCCCTAAGCTAAAACACCAAGAACAGAGGGAAGGAAGCAAGACTTGCAGCGGAAAAGAAGGGCGAGTGCAGAACGTTCTCGGCTGGAAAGCCTGGGCGGAGGCTGGCTGCCCGGCTGCTTCGGCTGCTGAACATGAACTTGCATCTTGGCTCACAAAGTCAGGGCCTGCGCTGTGCTCTGGGGCCTCCCAGCTGGGTGGAAACTTGCGCAGTGAAGAATTCCAGCTTGTGCTGGAGGCCGGCTGTGGCCACAGGCCCAGCCTGGAAACGAGCTGCCTCCGACTGTCCAACATTCACCCTGGGAGAAGCCAGAGCGTGCCAGAAACACAAGAGGAGCAGATGTTTCATCTTCTCTATTTGTGGACTTCTCCTGCCCTGCTGGCAAATTCAGAGGTGACACTGGCAGCAGCTCCATGAGGGAGCTGTCAAATGTGCCTAAACTGAAGATTCAGGTAACAGGGCTCACAGGTATGGGCTCCTGCTGTCCATACCAGAAGGCAGAGGTTAGACCGGAAGAACGTGCAGTGAGGAGTGGCCACCAGCCAGGGCCCAGCTCGCTCGCCAACGCTCGGGCGCCGCGGCGCTAGGCGCACAGGGGACATCGACTTGTGTCTCACTGTAGGGCCTGCCTCCTCTCCTCACTCACTCTCCAGGCCTGGGGCGGGGCTGCGAGCACAGCACCACTAAGCGATGAGACCCAAGGAGCAAAGCAGCCTTGCTTTCCTGGGTCCCTGGACGGACCAGCCTGGTTGGAGAATGTTCTAGAAGGGCTAGGGTGCTCAAGCTGGGTCATGTCAACTCACTTGGCTTCCAGAGTCTCCCAGTGGGGAGGCTCACTTCTAGGGTGTGTGGGTGTGCTGTGGGCCTGGGCTCGGGTCTGCGCCCGGCCCTGGCCCCTACTCTCAGGTGCTGGTCCCCTGCTGTACAGCCAGCTAGCAGGAACGCAGCAGCCTTGTGCTCCAGCCTTTCTGCCATGATAGTCCTGCCTCGAGGCCATCGGGCCCTAACAGGATCACCCCAAATCCTGAGCCACAGTAAATTCTCCTTTAAGTTGAGGGTGTTGGGCACTGGGTCCCCTCTACTGCCTCCAGCAGCAAGTCTCATCAGTCTGTCTGCTTTCTGTCTGCCATGTGCCATAGGGGTCAGGGTGCCTCTTAGCCCACGGCCAAACAGGCTATCACACAGTGTTTATTTTTAGCACTCGTTAAGCAGCCTCTCCTCTCCTCTCCTCTCTTCTCCTGCTGCTGGACCAGAGAGACCTAGCTCACCACAGTTAGTCTTCCAGGCTGGTTCTAAATCTGTCTACGCTCACTCAAGTAAGTCCTGGGCCTCCTACCCTACAACCCCGCTAAGTAACTATCTAATTGTTTTATGACTTTGCTATCCTCCTGGTCCGGGAACACTCCTGTTCTGGAACCTACCCCTGCTTCCATCCACTTAAGGTATACAGTTTAGAAACCATTTCCTTTAGCAACAGTACTGTCTCCTTTTCTTGCTTCTTCCCTGCAGACAGAAGAACTCTTTCCAGCTGGGTGTAGTAAATGGCTCAAAGTACACACTCAGCTACTGGGGCTGACTGAAAACAATTCATGTGGTCCTTCTCTCTAGTCGAGCGGCAACTGCACACTTCTCAGGGGCACCATCCACCACTGCTTTATTTCATGTGAATGGTGTCCCCTTGAATTATACACTGGTATGGTGTTGCCCTCAATTACCTTTTCTAAAATATGGTAGAATCTGCACAATCTCTGAAAAAACATGGCTCTATAATAAATGAGTATCCTTTGAGAACCAGATGAAAAAGCAAATCCTTTTCTAGTCAAGAAGCTTTCAATGTAGGCATCAGACACACCCTCAGGGTTCTACTACCAGATGGACATTTTATGCTATCATACGGTGTTTCATAAAGTCTTGTAAGCTACCAGGTGTAGGAATCTTATCACTGCACTTAAGGCCTTGGATCCTATAAAGAGCACAACATATTTGGAAGAAGAGCAAAATATTAAAGTTCATGTTGGCACATTGATTTTAAAGGAAAGCATTCTAGAGTCAAATGATTCAAGCGCTAATCCAGCATGCTTCATTTGGGAGTTCTTTGCCAAGACTAGGCTTTATGCACAGATAAATCAAATAAACTCACTCCACCAAATCTTTCGACTCGCCTCTTCCTGAGCTTCAGGAATGATGAAGGAATCTAGGTGTGTACCCACACAGGATCGTAGCCTGAGCCCTCGGCCAAAACACATAAATACTTGTAGACACCCTGGCCTTGAGGCCCAGAGCCCCTGTGTGGCTCGCTTTCACAGAAGGCCTCTGGGTATGTGGACCGAAACATATTTTACAAACTAACTCTGGTGGATGAACAGCGACTACACTGGATTCTAGGCAAACGAAAGGGGGGTGTGTGAACAAAAGGAGGGGGGCTTAGTGTTCCGCACCAGTCCTTCCTGAGTGGCTCTGCCACCCCGAGAGGGGGCGGGAAGCGGCTGCTTCCGAGTGAGTTCTCCAGCCAGCTGTTCACTCATCTGTTGAAGATGGTGAACTAAAATTTCAAATTGTATGGTTGTTGATTTCCTTTAGCTTTGTACCTTGAGGATTTGAAAGAACTGAGGGAAACTGTGAAACCAGCGCAGGCAATCCAACACAAACTTTCTGAACTAGGAGCGTTCAGAAAGGGGTGCAGCTGATTTGGAAAAGCTCGATAAAGTAACGGACATACTCTTTCAGCGCTGGGGGTGGGGCTGGGCATGGAAGACATTCATTTATGAATGGAACAGAGGCAGCAGTGGTAGGGCAGAGGTTGGCAGGGCAAGGTCAAGAACGAACTCTGTCTCCACTTCTGTACACGAGCCCTGCCAGCCACAGAGGGCTGGAGAGAAGCATTCTTGGCTCAGAAGCAGCGGGGGCAAGCTCTTACCCTTTGGCCTGGTGAACCGTCTCGTCCTGGTGAGCCCACACCTCCTGGGACACCCTAGGCAGAACAGGACAGAAAAGACACTGACAAACGTACTGGTATATGAGAGGACCCTCTGTGATGGAATTCAGACCCACAAGTTGTGCCCGGGGAAGGAGCACCTCCCACCAGGCATCAGTGTGGCCCCTGGAGGGGCACGAGGTAGATGGACACAAGTAGTGCTGAAGCCACGGCTGACGTCAGAGGCTCAGCCCGGGATTCTTAGCGAAGCTCGAGCCACCAACGGCTGTCACCAAAAGATATAACAACAGTACCTGTGGCCCAGGAAAGCCCGTGTCTCCTTTCTCGCCTTTCTCGCCTGGCATTCCCTGAATATCAAAAAGCACAGAGTCAGGCTCACAGGAGTACATGCTTGGTCTTCTCTGTCAGAGTTCTCTCGATTCTACAATGCTCTCAGCATGACCATCTGAAAGGCGCGCTTCGCTTGCCAAACGCGCTGCACCATCTAGGTACGCGCTGCTCTGGGAGTGAGCATGCACAGAACAGAACAGCGTCAACACAAGACATACATTCGCATGTGGCCAAGCTGACACCGGGCATACAGAGGGGACTACTGACTATTTCACTAGTATTTGTAGTTTAAATTTAAAATCTCACACCTATATAGATTTGCTTTATTTTGTATTTGGCGGAAAACCCCACAAAAATAAATTATAAGTATAAATATATAAACACAGGTCCTAGTGGATAGCAAGGCCGCAACAAGTGTTTGTTATTAGTGGCGATAACCACACAAATTCATGTGCTGATGGTTCTACAATACGAACAACTTTTGTACGGAAAACCCAGAGAAACACGTCCAAAAGCAAGCTTTCAAAAATCTGGTTGCTCTAAATGTTAATTACAGGTTGGTTTTTACTGTAACTCTAGGTCTCCGTTAATGAAAATGAATAAATGCAATTAAATTTATTGTAAGGACACACTACAGCTTTCCACAGAAATGCTGCTAGGTAACATACACAGTGTAGAAGGCCAGACTCACTCAACAGACTGCGCTCTGAGGCTAGTTGAGACGCAATCATAAATCAATGGCTTTCATTAATCTCCAGCCACCACTGCTACAACCAATAATGCATCACTAACTTCTTGGTTACCACATCCATTAAGAATTTGACCAAATAAGAATTTGGTCAAATAAGAGAAGCACTATGCACGTGTGAAGGCCTGTTTTCTTCTGCAGGAAGCGTGTGTAGGGGAACGCACCACCTGCTCATGTGCACCTATCTGCCGTGAGGGCCACCTTCGAGCACAAAGTGGGCCACGGGCAGGGCAACGAGTGCAGCCTCCATCAGGGCTTGCTTGCGAAGGCAGGGAGGCTCGTTATTAGGGCACGGAGGACGCTCAGGAAGACTCGTGATGATACAACCCATGTCAATCTTTGTGTGTCACTCACTGGCATTCCTTGAATGGACAGACCACTTGGTCCTTGAGGTCCTGGTGGCCCCTGAGGTCCTGCAGGGCCTGATTCCCCACGAGGGCCTTCTGGTCCCTGCAAGACAAGAGAGAAGTAAATGGGGTTCAGGCTGTGTAAGGGTGAAGTTGCTGACCACAAAGGGACCTCTGGCTGTGTTCAAAAAGCTCATATTCACGCCTTTGAAGGCAAATGACGCTGCAGCTTCAGGGCTGAACCTAACACAAAGGATTCCAGAGCAATAAGCTGCCAACCTAAGAGATAAGACAGTTCTGATTGGCAAGATTTACTGTCACAAATGTCCTTGTTCTAACTCCTCAGGGTCCCGCTCAGTTCCCCATGTTTACCTCAGCTATTGCTCTCGTTTCCCTTCATGCTCACCCCAAATCTGTTTGAAACCCAATAAATATGGGGGCAGTCCAGAGAAGTCTTTGTGTTAGCTCCAAAAGAATTCTAACTTTCCTGGACCCCAAAACCATATTATTTGTCTTTTATTTAAGCCTTCACTTTACCCTTGTTTAGGATACTGAGGGCCTGGCCAAGCTCCTAGTAAGAAAAGTCATCAAGCAATGATGATCCCTGAGGGATACTGCTGCTTACAGCACTTAGAATTTATCCACTTGCAGAATGTTCCCTAAGACACAGAAGTTCCCAGAGGCTAACTCCACACCTCAAACGATTCACTGCCCAAGCTGAAACCTCACCAGCAGAACAGGACAGCGAACACAGGGGATTACTGCTTTTTTCTTCCACAGATTGAATGCTGTGCCAGTTAGATGAGTAACTAGACCCCCCACACTCCAGAAGAAATTCTAAAGAAAGGGGAAGTGCTGAAGACACCCTCCTGGTCTGTGAGGACTCGATCGTGGAGGAGACGGAGACGAACCACCTCTCGCTCCCTTGGGGTTGTCCACATCCACCCCAGCAGCCTCTGCCCTGGGACCTCCACTTCATCCTACCCCCTCTGCCTCTTCAATGCCTACAGACAGCCCTGGAGTCGATATTATTTGATTTCCATTATTTTCAAGATCAGACATCCCTTTCACTTTAGTAAACTGACTACATTTAGACCTTGTCATGGTTTAATTAAACCATACCACCTCTGCAATCTTAGAGCCAGAAAAAAATCCATTTATTGCTAATCTTTTCTCCCCACCTCATTCTATGACTCCAATGAATGGCATCATCTCATTAAACTAGAATTCTGATACCTGGATATCACCTTTATTTTTTAAATTGACACACTAAAACAATGTATTAGTGGGGTTCTATGTGATGTTTTGTGTATAAATATGCAGTGTTCAAATCAAGATAAACATATCTAGGGCTGGCCTGACAGCTCAGCGGACTAAAGTGCCTGCTTAGGCAGAGCGCAGTGGCTGGGGTTTGAGCCCCAGTTTGCCACACCAGCCCCACCCCCAGGGCGCATTGGGACTGTCACTGAGACTGGGCATGGTGGTGTGCACCTGTAATCTCAGTGCTTGGGGGGCTGAACACAGGTGGATCACTGTGAGTCCGATCTTTGTAGTGAAATCCTGCAGACCCTGTAGACCCTGTAGACCCTGTCCTAAATACAGGAAAGAAAAAAAAAAGATAAACACATCTAGCTCCTCCAACTTTCATTATTTTTTGTGGTAGAAACACTCAAGTCTTTTCTTCCGGCGTCTCTGAAATATGCAGTCGTTATGATGTTATGGTCGTGCTGCTGCATTTCGTAAGAGAGCACCAGAGCTCACCGGCCCAGTGTAACGGGAACCTGGCGCGGTGCCAGCCCTCGTCTACACTGCCCTGCTCTTCCCAGCCGCTCTACGTCTAGGAGCTCAGCTTCTGTTTTAGAGTCCACATGTGGATGAAATCACACGGTGCTTTTCTGTCTGATTTACTACACTTAACATAATGACCTCCAGTTCCATCTCTGTCACAAACGAAAGCTCGTGACATCTGTCTTAGGGCTGACTAGCACTCCTTGGGGTGCACTGCCATGTTTCTCTGTCCACTCACCACCAGATGGACACTTAGGGGCTCCCACCTCATGGCTCTGTGCCTAACACTGCAGTGAGCGTGGGACACAGAGGTGTCTTCAGCTCCACCCTCCCGTGCAGGGACAATGTGGGCAGCCCCCGAAAGTTGAGTCTGGTATATCCATTACTTGGAGCAAAGCACATTGAAGAAAAATAACCACAGGACAAAATACATAAAAATACTGAGTTTTGGGCTGGGGAGATAGCTCAGCAGCATAAGCACCTGCCTGGCAAATGCAAGGTCCTGAGTTCCATCCCTGTGACCGAACAAAAACAACAACAACAAAACCCCTGAGTTCTGTTAGGGTGAACCACTGGCACAAATCTGGAGTTCAGGGGTCAGTGGGATCTGAGCAGGTGGACTCTGGAGTGCCGAAGGCATGTCTACAGGGGAGGGGGCCTTGCTAGAGTGCAAAGGAAAGTCCAAAAACACCAAAGGAAAAGTGGTAGAAAGGGGAGGGAGAAAAGGCTGGGAAAGAACCCGAAATGGGGAAGCCTGCAGCTTGGGAGACTGACGACGAAGCAGGTGGTGCTGTCCGGAGGAAGAAAGTACTTCAGCACGGAGGGCTCCCAGTTGGTCCCTGCTGGTGCAAGGGCAAGAGGATGAGAGTGGGCCCCAGGAAGCTGCTACTGAGCAGGTAATCTGTGACGCTAACATGAGTACTTTCGGGGGCTCTGGAGGATCAGGAATCCTGCGAGGGTGCAGAACCATGGGGCGGTGAGGAGCCCTGAGCGTGGCTGTGCTCCCAGACAGCACGCGGGTCCAAACCAAAGATTTTGTAAGCAGTCCCCTCACTTTGAGTGAAGAGGAATTGTCCCGGGCTGCACCTAAAAATCTGTAATACAGGTCATCAATGTAAGCAATACAATTCTTTTAAAATACTTTTACTTTAACATTAATAAGGGCAAAAAAGGGCTGGCTGCAGGCTAGACACACCTTCATATTTAGAACTGCTGACTAATCTGTCAGTTTTGTATTATTGAGGAACAGAAAACAGAATAGGGCAGAAAGTAGCTGGCCCCCTTTGTTCTGTAAAATCAAAGACCAAGAAATGATTAGAAGACAAAAATGAGCAGGAGAAGCCTGCAGCGAGGTTGCCTTAGTCTTCTAAGCCCCTGCCACTCGAGCAACACAGCAAAGAGATTCAGCACAGGGACTTCAGTGCTGCAGGGGCATGTGCTGCCGGGGCACAGCGCACCTGGGCCTGCAGTGGCAGGCAGGGCATCAGCCTCTGTTCAGCTAGACTTTTTCTAAACATCACCTTCAAGCCACCACATGGAGTGGCTAAGTGGGGACATGGGTGAGCCGTGGGGTCAGCAAACTCCTATGGACAAATCCACCTCCAGGGTCAGAGCTGTCACCCAGGAGGGTGGAGTGGGAGGAGGGACAGGCTCCCTGGAGCTCACCATTGCCGTGGCAGGAAGCCCCAGGCACCTTCTACGAGCAGAGGGGCCCATAAGCACACATGGCACTCAGAGTGGAGTCGGGAGTTCTACCAAGTCCGACCCCAAACACAGCCCAGGAAGGCGACTTCTCAGGACTTGAGCTTTGAACTGGCTGGGACTGGGCTTGTGATCCTCCACCTTTCTCCACTGACTTCTTTCTCTCCTTATATGCCCGCCTACCTGCGCCATCTGTTTCCAATTGTGTAACAAAAAGTTCCATAATGCTCTCTGCTTGATAAATAAGTGCTATGCAAATTTAATGAGCAGCCACATTGACAGAGCAAACTACAACCCATGGACCGGGAGCCAAGTGTGTGGAGTGACAGCCACGTGGGAAAGGGACAGGGAATTGCAGTTTAAAGGGCCTCAAATGCCATGCTGTGGGAGTGGCGTGTTCTCCAGATAGAGCGCATGACTGCAGGCTTTCAAAGGAAATGATACGGTCTGGCTTGAGCTGCAGGACAGTGAACCTTGGGGCAGATGGAAGGGGTCAGAAAGTCAGGACACTAGAGGCAGAAGAAGTGCCAAAGCAGAAGATGAGGGCGAGGGCTGGACTCAATCAGCAGCTGGGCTTCCGCCAGTCCTTAGCATGCCTTTGCGCAAAGTGGAAAAACGTGCATCTCGCCATGGCTTGGCCTTGTCCTCCAGGCTGATCCCTTGCTCAGTGCACAAACCGGACCATCACCATTGGACAGTGAGAACGGAAGACACGGAAGCTCCCCGGAAAGCACTGGTGCTGTGCCGTGAGTCTGCGTGGCTCCTCTGCAGACACACGTGGTCAGAGAGGAGGGAAGAGAAGTGTGGAGCACAGACAGAAGCAGCCGTGCACCCAGCCACGCACACCACGGACACGTGCTTCCAGGTGAGAGATCTTACTTTCATTCAGCTGTTAATATTCTTTTTTGATCCCAAAGCACAAATCTTTCAAAATAAGGTAAAAGGATTAGACACAAATTTCCTAAAAATTCAAGAGCTTTATATTATAAGGGCAAATGGAGAGAGAGAGAGAGAGAAAGAGAGAGAGAGAGAGAGAAGGCAGTGACAGGGACAGGGACAGAGGCTGAGGCAGGGCAGGGGCAGAAGGAGAGCACATTACCTTTGGACCCTGTTCACCTTGCTGGCCTTTTGGTCCACGGAGTCCCGGACCACCCTGGGAAACAGATGTTACGCATTAGCTGCAACACAAGTCTCACAACAGTCCATTTCATTCATTTGTCTTACTGACACGGGATTATGTCATATTATTCTACATAAAGCCCACACATTGTGAACTCGTGTATGTTCATAATGATCCTTACCTGGAAATCTGCCTCCTAGCTCCAGCACTCCCTGGAGATGATTTCATAGTTTGAGAAAACTTCCTATGCCAAATCCACTTAAATTTTGAAAATGATAGGATTTATTCATTTGGTGTTTATATTAGACTACTGTTACTCATGAATAATACATATTATTGGCCTACATGATGTGTTTTATACCAGAACTTTAAAGGTAAATTCTTTAATCAAATGTTTTAAAGCTCATGAAAATAACAATTTAATATTCTTTATGCAGACAATTAGAGCAGTGTTTCTGAAATTTCAGTTGCTTGCATTTCCCCTCGAGATGTTTACCTGCTAATGTACCACCTACGTTATTGCTTAATAGCAGTCTTATAGTTATATATCTACCTATGCTATTACTTAATAGTGGTTGTTATATAGACAGATCTACACACAAAATAGTAAACATACGCATATGTTCTTCATGTATATGTTCAGTACGGGTCTACCATGTGTCTGTATCCTAATTGACTGTTATAATTAAGTAAATCTATTTTTGGAAGCAAACATGGAGCATTACAGTGAGTGGAAAAATTATTGCTTGCTGAAATATCGGACAACCTGAAAAGCTAATGTGAATGAAAGGGTGCTGCTAGAGCTCACGAGCTTCGCTGCTGTGGGAGTCCGGAAGCCAAGAGCTTGCTCTTCGGGAGCAGCGGAGGTGACAGGTGTCAGGAGGCCACGTGACTCCGACAGACTCCGTGTCCCCGAGCACGAGGACTCTCATGGCTTGCGCACGGAGCTGCGTTCTTCCTGTGTTGTGCCCGTTTACTTCCCATGGTGCCGCCACTGCCAAGCACCGTGTCACTTGTGAGCGTGCTGGCCGTCCTCCCTGCCTTTGCGGCCACTTAAATCCCCTCCTTCTCATCATTACTCCCCTTCCAGATTTGCTGTGTTCTTTTCATAACATTTCTCTTCGAATACACTTTTCTTGGTGCACATCAATGTTACAAAGGGAGGGTTTCGCGGTGGTAATTTCACACACAGCCTACAAAGGTGCATCCCTGTACATGTGCGTATCTGTACAAGGGCACCTACAGTGTCAAGAGCACCTACAGTGTCACTCTGGTTATCATTTGTTGCATGATTAAATACATCACGTGACAGTGTCTTACCTACATCTGAACTTTTTCACTTCATATCTCAAAGCATTGCTTTGGGATTTTGTGTGTTGATTCATAGAAATGTGACTCATTAGCGGCTACATAACTGGCCAAGCCTCGGACATTCTTCCGTTATTTGAAGTTTTGGTGGGTTTTATCCCTCACACAATATTTTGCTGACTAAACAATGTTTTAGTTAATGTCCTCATGTATTCCTTCAGCAAAATGATAGTGTTTCTCATAATCTAAGAGGCAGAATTAGAAGCAAAACCAGATGGACATGCAGATAAGTTACTAAATGACACTCTGAAATAGTGGCACCAGTTTGAACGTCTGCTGGTAGTTTCAGGGGCCTCCTGTTTCCCTAGTTGTTACTCAATACTGGATATTAGCAAACTTTGCATTTTTATTAGTTTAACTGCTAAAAAATAATACCTTATTATTGTTTTAATTTCGCATTTCCAAAACCTACATGATTGCGTGTCATTTTATAATTGTTTTCCATTTTTATTCTACCCTCCTTGTGGCTTTACCCAGGTTTTCTTTGTTGCACGTGTTCTCTCCTTGCATGCATCTGAATACTACACCTCTAAGGATCGAATGTGATATGTACATGTGTGAGTACACATATATGATATCTACACATGAGACGTGCAGACATTGCAGGGCATAAATGTGCTCAGCTCACACTCCACCAGGGCGCTCCTGGCCAATTACCTAACAGCTCTTCCTTACCCCCTTCTCCCTCCTATGCTCACTGCTCCAAAGCCCAGCACAGGTATCCACTTTCCCAGCTTTTCTTTGCAACCAGGAATGGTCATGTTCACCAATTCAGGCCATCTAAGGAGGCCAATGTGGAAGCCATGAGAGGCCCAGGGCCTGGAGGACCTGCTGAGAAGCTGCCTTTGTCTGGGCCCACGCGCCCCTCTGCCCATCAGACAAGCAAGCTGGTTCTCCTACTCCACAGCACTACGCCTGTCAAGTTTTCTGGTTCTTGCAGCCGAATGTACACCAAAGGACAATGCGCCTGACGCGGGGACTCCACTTTGGGTGTCTTAAGTGGCTGGTGTGAACTGAAAGCTTTCTCAAAATGAGACGGCCTCACAGTCATGCCAGCAGCACCTCTTCTTAAAACCAGTGGCCACTTCATCCTCTGAATTTGTTTTCCACCTTCACCCTAATGCTGCTCCCTGAGCACATGGCAAGAATTCAACAAATACAAATTTACCTGATTGACAGAATTGAATGTAAGAAGCAGAAATAAGGTCAGACACATTCATCTATTTAATATTAGACAAAGGAGCCAGAAACACACACTGGAGGAAGCCAGATGCTTAAAGATGGTGCTGGGAAAATCGGATATCCACACACAGAAGACTGAGTTAGATCCATATCTCATCATGGACTAAACTCAATAAAAGTGGATCAAGGATCTAAACGGCAGAACAGAAACACTGAATCTGCTGGGAAAGAAAACAGGTTCGACTCTAGAAGACACAGGCATAGGCTAGAACTTTCTGAAAAAGAACCCCAAGGGCACATGAAATAATGCCAAGAATCACAAGTAGGATTATATCAAATTAAAATGCTTTGCCCAGCAAAAAAAACAACCAACAGAGTGAAGAGATAAACTGTGCTGGGGAAAAAGAAAATTTTATCAGCTACTGCTGGGACTGAGAATTAACACTGAAAACATGAATAACTAAAAAAAAAAAAATAGAACTGCCCAAAATAAAAGGCCCAGTGAAAAAAATGGGCAACTGAAATGAATAGACACTTCTCAGAAGGAGTGAAATAGACCAACAAATACATAAAAAAATTCAACATCTCTGGCCATCAGAGAAATGCAAATTAAAACTATACTGAGATTCCATTTTACCCAGAAAACATGGCAATCCTCAAAAAGTCTAATAGTAAATGCTGGTGACGCTGTGGGGAAGAAGGAACTTTCTATATCATTGGTGGGAATTTAAACTCATACAATCACTATGCAAATCAGTGTGGAGAATTCTCAAAAAACTACAGCTAGAAATTCCATTTGACCCAACTATTCCTTCTTTAGACATCATACCATCTTCTAGGAGTAACATTAAAAGCATCATATTACAGTAATATATGAAGACCCATGTCTGTAGCAGCACAATTTGTAACAGTTAGATTTTTGAAACAATATATATGTCATCAACAAATGTGGTATTTAAATACAATGGAGTCTTATACTACCATAAAGGAAGATAAGCTGAAGGGAAGCGAATAAATGCAACATACCATAACACTGAGTGAAGTAAGTCAGACAGACACACAATCTAAACATGGCGTGAACTCTCTTATAAGAGAAACACTATATATACATATATATGTTACATATAAAATACACATATATAGGTATATGTGCACATACATACATACATGTAGAGAAAGAACATGCAAAATAGGAACAGGATAAATAGGAAGTGGGGAGTTTAAATACTTCCCCAAATTACCTATCATATTGTTTCAAAAATATTTACATATATATGCAAATTTGTTTCATTTATACTACTAATTTATCTTAGTTCACTGAAAAGAAAATTTTGTGCTACTCTGTAGTTTCTTCTTTGGAAGACTTCTTGGTCTCTATCTTGTACTCTGGGTAACCACTTTGACTATAACAACATACAATGTTCTAAGTATTGTTATTCTCTTATTATTTTCTGTGAAATCTTGTTTTAGTTTTTCATAACATAAAAATTATTTCAAATATAGTTGATATGCAACAAATTCATCTTGGGCTCATCTAGGCAAAAGGAAGGATTCTTGCACTGTAACTTTCTATAGCTCTGTTATGGTTTTATTAGCATGTTACACTGCAGTGTGAGTCTTGGATAGAAGGTTATCAGGACTATGTTCAGTTACCAGGAAGGATTTGTTACATTTTGCTTGATATGATATCTTAAGCAGTTCACTATTCCTTGACTGAAACTGACAATACCAACAGATCCACTCTTATTTTACACCCATTTTTCTTTTAAGTCAGAGCTTAAATTTCTTTAATTTTTCTTTTCTTTCAATTTTCTAATGCTCCTAGACTCTGGTTTGATTCATGAGTCATAAATAAAAACGTTGTTATGCTTTGTTCCAGTATTGTGGAAGATGGACACACTTGAGAACCCTCAAGCTACCAATGCTTATTAATAAAATAAACACTGCTGAAATTAGAAATGGAATCCTTGCATACCAAGAATACAGACGAAGCAGGGTATGATAGACACATACGCAAGCCTGGCTTAGGACGCTGCAAAGCCGGCACTTCATAAGCAGACACTTCACAAGCAGACACTGAAATGAGAACTCCAGCCCAGGCCAGCCTGGGAGGGGCTAAATGTGAACCAACTCTGAAACCCATGATTGTGAAAAACCATCCTCCAAATGGGCTGGAAGAAACCAACGGGCCGCTGACAGCTGCATGCTCCAGGGCTCCTGCTGTGGTGGTCAGGGGAGCACACCCAGTGTCTCTCCTGGGAACATCCCTACGACGGGCTGGTGGGAGGGCTCACTCTACCTCTAAGGGTCAAAACAGAACTGAGAGGCAAAGCCTTAGAGTGGACTCCGAGAGCTGTCCATGGGACGGGCTCAGCAGAGAAGGGATGCCCTCTGCAGAAATGCAGGGCAAGCAGTGCAGGATGAGGCCGCAGGGCCTGAAGCAGTCACGCTACCTCAGTCTTGAGAAAAACATCTTGCCCGGTTCATTTCACCACCAGTCGCCAGTCGCCAGTCGCCAGGGAACCTTGCGTCTCCTGATACTGAGTTTGTAAAGGTGTAAACAAACGCCCCTCCTGCGGTTGCTTGGGTTGTTTGCGAGGCCAACACACCTCCACCTGAACCCAGATTCTGGGTTATCCCCAGGGTACACCTAGAAAACCAACCAGTCCCTACCTTCAGAGGAGAGTGTAAGAGGTGTGAGCTGATACGTCCCCCTCAGAACACACATGGAAGCAAGTCACCATGAGTCCAACCAGTGGGCTACAAATGGAAGAACTGGAGCCACGTAACCCGCAAATATTTAAACTATGAGATAAAGAACAAAACCAGTATTTAATTTTTTATTTTTATTTTTTGGCGGAACTGGGGATTGAACTTAGTCCCTTGAGCTTGCCAGGCAAGCGCTTATTTTACTGAGCCATCTCCCTGGCCCCTATTTAATATATTTTTCAAAAATTCTGTATTGTTTCTAATTTTTTCCCATTTTGTATTTTCTTTAAAAAATAAAAATATTAGTTTAAAGTATCAAAGGATGATACGAGTCAGGCCAAGAAGACTTGAAAATGAATAGCTTCGAGATATACAGAGAACAGTAATTAAAATTAGAAGGGCGGGCTGAATAGCTCAGCAGATTAAAGCACCTGCAAGCAGGCGCAGGGGTGGGGTTGGGGATGGTGGTGTTCAATCCCCAGGCCTGCCCTGCCCGCCCTGCCCCCAGCGTGCGCCGAGATGGCGATTGAGACTGGGCATGGTGGTGCGTGCAGTGCCAGCTCTTGGGAAGCTGTAAACAGGCAGATCACTATGAGTCCAATCTAGTAGTGAGACCCTGAACACCCTGTAGACCCTTCCTTCAAATACAAAAACAAAACAAAACAAAACAAAAAAAAAACAACACATCAGAGGGCCCTACCTGATGCCTTAGGGCAGTGCTACCAAAGCCAGCTCATCCCCACCCAGGCTTCCTCTTAGCATCTAGGAGAGAAGGCAGCCAGCCAGTGCTCACTCAGCTCCACTGGGCCAGGCCCACAGCAAAGGCTGCACCCTTGGGAACTCGCTGCTGGTGGGGTGTGGAGCTCACACCTACGCCCACAGCCTTCTCAGATATCAAGGCCCTCCCTGGGTGGCCAGGGGAAGCCAAGGCCCGAGGAAGAGAGGATGCAGGAAGCAGAGGTAATCCGTGTGGGGGACAATTAGCAATCTGTGGAAGACCCATCGAAACTGCAAAACTGCACGCTGACAACCTTCTGCATGGACAGTACCAGCAATAGTTTCCTACAAAAGGAAGATCCAAAGCATGTGAATAAATTGAGAAATAATATCAAATATGTAGGCCAGTCTCGGGTAGCATTAATTGGTAACCATAAATAATAATCGTTGAACTGTCTAATTGGTGATGTTGAAAATGTTACGAAGATACTGGGTAACAGAAGAAAGTGAGTTCTGAAAGAATGATGCAAGATAAAAGAACAGCCAAAGAGCACATTATAAATCAATTATCATAAATAATAGAATGGGCTAAACTTTAAAAAGGCCGCAAGTCCAGATTAAGAGCAAAATTGAGGCACACCTATTTATGGAGAAATGTCTAATACACAGGCATGAAGAGGGCGAGGAAAACACACACCAGGAAAACAATGCAACATACAAATATTAAAGCTATATTAATAATACACAAATTAGAATTAAAATGGGAACCTTAATACAGTTAAATGGTTCCCTCCAACGATTCCCAAGTTACTACAAAGTTAGCTGTTCTAAATTTCTGGGGATTTTAACATAATTGTAGGATATATACTATACAATTTCAAAGAGAATTTGAGAAAGTTAACAATGGGAGTAGAAAGATGTTAGGTATCTATTTCTTATATCTTTAAAATACCTTGAAAATTTTGGTAATTTTCAACTATTTTATCATCTGAAACTACAACCCAGATCATATATATATATATATATATATATATATATATATATATATTCCTGTCCACCACTCCTAATGCCAGTGAAAGAGAGGGCTTTATTTTAGGAGGAGAAAACAGGAATTCAGGGTGGCCTCACTTTATGATTGAATCTGCAAGGCTTCTCCCATTGCTCCACAGGGCTCCTGCGGGAGGAAGCCGTTGGTTTCCGCTTCCCCACGGCTGGGCCCAGGTGAAGGGCACACTGCCTGGGACACACGCAGCAGCTGCTCCTCCTGGGGTGCAGATCCGGAAGAACAGTGACAGACAGGGACAACATGACAATGGGACACCCTGGGGGATACGGCCACGTGGGCCTCCCAGTGCCGGCCCACTGCTGGCGAGCTGGCTACAGGGAAGTCATCACCCACCGGAAAGACCCCGCAGGGCTGGTTTTCTTTATTTGCCTTCTTTGTCCCTGGCATCCCAGGGACGCCCAGTCCTGACCAAAGAGTGGCTCAGGCCTTCATCATAAAGCGACAGGGACAGCCTCAGTCTAGCAGGTGAGGACCGAGTGAGCACTCAGGTGATGTACAGACATGGCCATAGCAAGCTCAAAGGCCCAGGTGGCATACTTGCATTTCATAGTTACGAAAACACATTTCTCTCTTACACCCTGTCTTCTCTTCCTTCCTTTTTCCCTCCCTTCCTCTCTCGCTCCTTCTCCCTCCTTTATTTTACCTTCCCTTCCCTTCTCCTCTCTCCCTTTCTTCTCTCCCTCTCCCTCCCTCCCTGCCTCTCCCTTCCTCTCCCTCCCCCTCTCTCTATAAAAAGCTTTGGGCTTTTCAACAACAGAAATTCCATCATCCTCACAGGGGGATGTCCCCTGGCCAACAGGAAGCCCTCCCATGATGCACCTGTAGAGGGAGGGTATGCAAGCCTCAGAGGTCCAATCAAAATGCCCCACAGAAGAGAAGCCACCAGTGAGAGCCTACTGCAGCAGGAGAGATAGACTACAAAGTGTGAGGAGTGGCACTGCTAGGACACACGGGAGCCGGGGTGTGACGCTCAGCCCCTGCAAGCTGTGTGCCTGAACCACTCACTTAGCATCTCGGGATCCCTGACCTCAGGTTTCTTACAGGGTTCCATGGGCAACTGCCAGTTAGCACACTTGTCAGCAGCACATGTTACGCACATGGCTGATTGCTATTGATCTTTCTTTCATTCTTTCTTTACACAGGGTCTCACTATGTGGCTCACACTGGCCTTGAACTCACTATTTAGCCAGGGCCAGGCTGGCCTTGCATTCACAGGGAACCTCCTGATCGATCCTCTTGCCTCAGCCTCCCATACCCAGCTACTAATGTCATTAAAGAACAGCAGAGACTAAGAAAAGAGGACTTACCGGGGGACCAGCAGGACCCAGGGCCACTTCATTGATTGCAGAACAGGCACAAGAATGGGGTAGTTCGGGGCAGGACTGGTCATCCCTCTGAGGAGAAAACACAGTGAGCGCCACTGCTAATGGGAGAGCCCACAGACGGCTTCCTGACCCAGAGAAAACAAGCGGTGGTGCATTCAAGGTTTTCTTTTCTTTCTCTTTCTTTTTCTCTTTTTTTTTTGTTTTTGTTTTTGTTTTTGTATTTGAGGGAAGGGTCTACAGGGTGTTCAGGGTCTCACTACTAGATTGGACTCGTAGTGATCCGCCTG
>NDGM011188963.1:0-19350 GCA_002564305.1 Octomys mimax
TCCCCATCTTTCTGTCTCTGTCTCTCTCCCCCTCTACCTCTCCCCCTCTGCCTCTCTGTCCCCATCTCTTTCTATCTCTCTCTCTGTCTGTCTCCCTCTCTCCCCTTACTTATCATCATCATCATCCTCAAGGATGCTCAAATGGTTGCCTCTGGGAGAGAGAAATAGCAGTAAAACATGGAACACAGCAGAAATCTGAACAAGCCAAAGGTATAATGTGCCCATCAATAAATAAGACAAAATTAATACTATTCTATGGACATGAAGTCTATATGCTTGCTCATGAATGTGCCCCTCGTGTGCGCTTGCACACACATGCACAAACACATAGACACACACAACCCACAGACATGCTAAAGATAAAGGATCAACACGAAATACTGAGTGAGTTGAGGAATCAGCCTCTGCAACCCATTGAAGCTCCCACTGAAGACCCCCCAGTGAGCCCATGACTCTGCTCTTGCAAGGAGAGACTGTGATTTCTCTAGAACTGAGGTTGATGTGACTATTTTTGGCATAGAGCCACTTTTCCACAAGTGCGTGTCAAGGCATTCTTCTTAACTATGGGGACTGGGATTTCATTTAGCTTCATTAAGAGAAAATATCATCCATTCTGAGTGCCTGATAAGCAACTTCTACTACATTTTCTTTATTTGTATATCTAAGGAAAAGCCAAGTTGGTCTCCAAATTTATGCAGATGCTAGAATTCTAAGATGAAAAATGGTGGAAAAAAACATCTCTCAAGTCTCAGATGCTAAATAACAGCAGCAAGAATTCAGACATAGTTTCCAGATTTTGAGAAAATCTTTAACTTTATCAAGGGATAAATCAATTTGCAGGTGCTATTGACAGCTATTTAAACTGGAAGATGAAATGCCTTGATCAAGAAAAGTAAATTAAAAGAGGTAACAATTAACCTTTTATGAATGTATTATCCAATCTATTTTGAGAGATGTTTTAGGTTTTTATTATACTTTCTAGGAACTTAAATATTGGAGGGAGTATTTTTTCAATCAAATTTTCTAATAAGAATTTCTAAAAGTACATAAAAGGAAAAGCTAAAAACATAAATAGAATAAATCACTTTCCCATATGATGCGCATCAAAACCTTCTAGAAACTAGAATATTATATATGCGTTCAGAATGCTGTGTATTATTGTATCTTCTATGTGCTTACAGAATACTAATGAGTATTAAATAATTATTATATACACTGAAATAAAAGTTTAATTGAGCTCAAAATGTTAATGGACTCTGAAATTAGCAGATTTTCCCCCTAAAACCATTTTTGATGAAAGTGATTCATATTCATTATTTTTATAATTCTGTTCATTCATTCATTCACTCTTAGGTCCTTTTAGTCACTAAATGTTAGGTCCCTTTTCCAGTCCAAGGACTGACCAGATGTGGGGTCCCTTCACTGGCCCAGTCAGCCATGACAGGGTCCCATCACCCTGAGAACCTGTAGGAAAAAGGATGTGTGTGAAGACCTGGCTGAGAAGGGACTTTCAAAGCATCATTTGGCCCCTTTCAGTCCTTTGGGATATTTCCTGTTTTCCTTTGAAGATATTTCAGGGGCCTCTTTTTCTAACCTGTTCTTTCTCTGCCCCACTTCCTGATTCAGTATTTAATGGTGTTCGTGCTGGCATATTTCTTATCTTTGTGGGAAAATTTAGTTCCTATGATTGTTTTTTAGCACCTGAACAAAGAAAACGAATATCAATATTTACTCTGTCCTGGTGCTACCCTAAGAATGTGATGCATCTCTAGTCAGCTAGGTCCTGCCATCACCTTCTGAGGGGCTGGACAAAACACAGCTTTCACCTCAAATGCTGAAGAGCAGAGTGAAAACTGCTTCCAGATTCCCAGGAAATCTTTAACCTCATCAAAAGGATAAGGCAATTAGTAGCTGCCATTGACAGCTACGATCATAGTAATTATTAATCTTGTTTTGCAAAGAAGAAAGCCAAACCTCAACACATATAGGTGAAGGGCTTTGGGTCACACAACTAAAGAAACAAAGCAGGTGTGCACCCCAACACGGCCATGGAGGTTCCAGGCTCCTGCCTGGTGAGGTGTGCTCACTGTTGCTCCATTCAAATGCACCATGGCGGCGCTCTGAGGCAGCTGATCTGTGTTTGGGTGGGAAAGAGAGCACAGGGGAGGGAAGAGGGTTGGGCTGGGAGGGAGGAAGGACAGACTTGTGTGGAGAGGAGGGGGCAAGAGGAAGGAGTGGAGGCGGTGAGAAGAGCGGTTGGCATAGCTGGGGGCCATACCAGTGCTCGGCCGAGCAGCTCAGGTGAGGGCACACCAGAGCACACGTCCAGCAGGGAGGAAAGCCCTTGCCTTTCTTTTACTTTTCTGTTGTAATGGACAGCTCTCCCCCCCACACATAGCTTACCCTGTTGACATGGATTTTATGAAGAGTGAGCACTTGAATTCTGAGCCTTCAAAAAACAGGTGGGTTCAGATTTAAAGGTACGGCCTACTTTGCAGGACTGGTCGCGGCTCCTTCGTTTGGAGGTGCAGGACAGTAACCGGGAGTGCTTTCCTTCTTATTTGCCCTTCCCCCACTTTTTAAGCAAAAGTTTCCCCGTGTGTAGAACAGCTCTCACAAGCTAACATTTTAATGAAATTAGAGATATACATATTAATGCCACTTGTTTTCCCCAAACTTCCCAGAGAATGGTCTTGAAGTGCAATGTTGTAGGTTCTGTCAAACTCACATGTCAGGAGGAGTTGCTTGAGAGCCGAATTCATTAGCTGAATAGCCCCTCTCTCCAGGCCCTCCCTGCAGCTCCCTGCAGCACCCCTCAGAGGCTGGCGAGCCGTCCCCGTGCCACTCCGTCAGGACTCCTGCCTGTGCTTCGGCTCCTGATTGCTGATTGAAGAGTGTGGCATATGTCTCCTATATATAGAAATGTACATGGTACCACAGCCATGTAGCTGTGGAGGGGCACACTGACACCCCAACATGCGGATCTGTGCACAATTTTTTTGACTCTTTCCTTCAACCCAATGATTTCCTAATGATCTGTTACCCATCTAAGACAGATTGCTTTTCATGGTTCAGTGGCCCCAGTGCAGACATTCATTTTAATCAATAGAGCAGTCAAAAGAAAGAATAGATTTGCTTGTTTTTTTCCTCTTTTTTACATTTAATTGAAAATTTTCAAGTGATTACCAGTTCATGTAGCTCTCAAGGTTTAGGTAGCATGAGGAAACAAGTGCGCAGAATGAAGTGAGCACTAAGCCCGGTAGGGTGGGCCAGCTGGCGTGGAGGCCGCACCCTGGCCCAGCTCCTTCTGCCCTCCATCCCCACTCACCACCGAACACCAGAACACTCAGGCACGCATCCAGAGTGCTCCCTGTCTCCTTTCCTGCCAGTACGCCTTCCTCCACCTGCTCTCTGAGTCTTACTTCCAGAAAGACCCGACCATGCCCCTTCCTTGCTCAAAAGCCACACCTAGCACTCATTGCCATGCGGTCTGGAGCTTGTCACTGAGCGATAAAGTGGGCATGTAGACTCCAGCAGGCAGCTCTCGCCCTCTGCAGTGCACCTCATCTCTGAACACCCCGTGTCTTGTCACATAACCCCGACCCCATGGAAGCAACATACAGCACTGGTCAAGGTATCCTCTCCTGCAAAGCTAGCATCCTTCCTGGCTCTGGATTCTCTTTGGCTTTATTGGTCATTGGTGTTGACACTGCCTGCAGGTAGCACCCAGCCTGCAACTTTTCTTCTGGCCTACCAGAGTCATGGCAGTGCCCACCATGGTGCCAAGCAAAGAGTGTGAAAGATCACGCGAAGCATGGGTCTGATTCCCATCCAGAGCTGGTCTTCTGTATGCCATAGGTGAACTCTGCTAGGAGACTTAGAAGACATTTTTCTGTTCAAAAAGTTATCCTGTTCGTGCATGTTGGGTTGGCTCCCAAAGTCCCTTTGATTCTTGCAGGCAGGTTACTATGAGCAAAAGCCACTTTGGTGGCCAATCTCAAAGGGATTTGAAACACTGCTGAATTTCCTTTGATGCATTTACAATGTGCAGATCAGTTTAGTCCACATTATTTTTTTCCAAAAGTCTGTCTTGATTTTCTTAGTAGGGTTATAGTTTTATGAGAACCTTCCTTTCCCAAAGGGAGAAACTGAGGTTTTAAAACCATGGTTTCTTAACTATGCTTGCATGAAGTTCCACTAGGAAGAGCCTGCAAAGCCCCCACCACCTGCATTAGTTGCATCAGTGGGTAGGGGATGAGTCCAGGGTCAGCTTTTTCAAAACTTCCCATGTGATTCCAGTTTGCAAGCAGATTGAAAATTTAGGGAGATGGTGGTGTTATGGCTTGTGTCTAGATGTCCCCCTAAGCCTCATGTAGTCATAGGTGGGTACACTGTTGACTGAGTGAATCAACTTAAGTTTATAAGCCTAACTAAGTCAGCTCAGCAGCTCCATATCCTAGGGTGGCTTGTCACCTGGGTGATACAGAGGGGAAATGAGGAAGGTTGGGTCAACTGCCACTTTGTTTTGTTTTTGGCACTGGGAATCAAACTCTGGACCTTGTGCTTGTCAGGTAGGCATTTATTCCACTGAGCTACATCCCTGGCCCAATCTGCTTTTTTCTTTAGAGAGCTCTAGTCTTCGCCTTCAAGGTAGACTTTGTTTCTTGGCTCTCAGCATCTACTCATCAGCCTCCCAGGACAGACACATTGGCCTCCTGATACAGACTTGCATGAACACTGTAGTAAACCCTAGATCAAGGACTGAAACCTGCAGCCTCCAGTGTACAGACAACCTCTGCACATGGCCTCATTCAACTCTGTGGGTGGCCATCACAAGCTATTTCTTTTTTTTTTTTCTCTTCTTATTGTATTTGGTACAGGGTCTCCCTATGCATCTAGGACTCATAGTGATCCTCCTGTTTCAACCTCCCCAGCACTAGGATGATAGTCATGTGCCACCATGCCTGGTCTTGGTGGCCAGCTCAGCATGCCCAGGGCAGGGCCAGCATGGCATGCAGTACTGGGGATCAAATCTGGGTCTTTGCACTTGCCTAGGCAGGTGCTTAGACCACTGAGCTATCTCCACCACCCAGCTGTTTCTTATACAGTTGTATATCTTGTTAAATATCTGCTTCTTTAGTAAAACACTGACTGATGCAGTGGGGCTTTCCAAAGGTGGCTAGATCTAGAGTGTGTGATGCTGGGATTCAGGGTGTATCATTAGTATTGGTTTGCTATGGTTCTGGGTGTGGATAAGGTCAAGGCCCTTCCTATTGTGAGTGTTGTCTGCCCTAAGCATGTGTGGCCTGGATAGAATATCAGAGACAGAAAAGAGGCTGTTGCCATCCCCTGCTGGTTCTTTGCCACCTCGCTGTTTGCTGTCTTTTGCCTGCAGTGAACTAGTTCTCCTCTGCCAAGCTACCTGCCTTGGAGCCAGCCAACTATGAACTAAAACTCCGAGCTACAATGAACCTTTTCTCCTTTAATTTTGGGTATTGGAACTTTATCTTAGCAACCAGAGAAAAGTAAGAAAGACAGGTGGTATTGGGGGTTGTTACAACCTCTAACTTACCATGTGGAGGACCTGTTCCATTCCAGAGTGTCTGGTTCCCCGGCAAGGACTGGGGCAGACCTGGCCTCTTCCACCTTATCTGTAAAGTGGGAATACTGAGTGTTCTCTTGTAGGGCTTCAATACGAGTCCAGTGAGATGAGTCTTCAAGGAAGGGAGGCAGTTTCCCATCATGAAAGTAGAACCCTCCAAATAGACTAGTTTCTTGTAGAAGATTTAACATGAATCTGAGGCTGAAAACCGTGAGGCTCGAGGTCAATGGGCGCAGCGTTCCGTCCTGGCAGCATCTGGGGTGCAGATTTCCAACCTCACACATTTAGAGCTACCCTACAAGTCTAACTTGGGTAGGCCATCTTCTTAGTATGTTGTTCTAGTCTGCTTTCTGCCTCCAAGTGTATGGTAATTTACCTACCTCCTGAAAAGAGACCAAATGCAGACTGAGTATTCTGCAGGCAAAATCAGACGTAGAGTGTCTCAGGTTATCAGAGTAAGTGGTAGTTGTCTGATTATAAAGTGGAGAGATATTATTCAGACAGGGATATATCCGTAATCAGCGGTGATGAAAAAGGAGGTGTACAGGAAGTGAATGGCAATTAAAGGGGCTCAGGGGAGTTTGTTGCCTGGGTGCACAGGGTCTCTTTTCTGCCTCAAGAATGACCCTACCCAGTGCCTGAAATTTTCAGCGCGCCATTAGCGCTGCCATTCTCTGGCAGCCTGGGAATGTGGGGGAGCGCACTCTATTTTTGGAAGGATTCAAGCAGCAACATCCTTGAAAGTATCTAATATGCTTGGCTTCTGATTAGCAAAAATACTGAGCAGAAAGATGGTTTCTGCCAAAAGTTGCTGAGGAGAAGTGGGCTGAAGCCTGCTCACTGCGTCCAGGAGTTAACCTGCAGCAGCGTGAGACCGCAAGGAGCTTGCAGTGGCAGCAGCTGGGCTGAGGCAGCCACGCGAATGCAAAGGCAAAAGGTTCTGTAGAAAGAAGAGAGAAAACAAAACAAAACAAAACTAAACAACAAAACAAAAAACAATGAGGAAGAGACTTCAGATGCAGAGGAAGAAAAGCAAGAGGGAGCACAGCACTAGTTAGTAAAATAAATGAATGAAAATAAATGAATAAGTGGGACTAGCTTATAAGGACATTGCTGGTTCAGTAATTTTAAATTGGGTCAGGAGTATTGTGTTTCTTGGACTGTTTTCTTCACATCTTAGGGGACTTCCTCCCTACACGACATATGGACTGCTGACCACTCCCAGCCTTGGAGATGCCTTGCCAGCCTCCTGCTGTTCCGGTCGACTTGGCCCTTGTGTTAAGAGTAGGGAATGAGCAGAGGGTACACGCCCGATGCACTGCTGGCTTGGGAGGATGGGGAAAGGGGTGTCTGCGCAGTTAGTCCGCGGGTAACAGATGTGCAGTGAGGCCTGGGAATACCCGCCTCTTGTCCTGTGGAGATTCCTGTCCAGTTCCATGCAGGAGGACAGGTGGTTGGATGAGGTTGCAGCACTGCCTCAGGGGCAGGGAGACCTGATCTGAGTCCTCGTGCTCATACGTTTTCTTTTAGGCTTCCTGAGACTTAGTTATTCAGCAGACATATAGAGGGAACAGGGAAGCAAACGCCATTTCATTCTTTTGAACTTTGATAGTGGAAATGAACACATAAATATGTTTGATAGCTTATAGAGGAGGTCGACTTTCCTACCCTCAGAGGAGTGAGCTCCATGTCTCCGCAAAACAATCCTCGGAGAGTCTGCAGGTCGGGTCTTCAGTCTAAACTGACACACACAGAAAGCCACCTGAAATCCTCACGCAACTGGCAGACCTCTAGCTCTGGGGGTGATGTGTGGCCTGACCGGGGTGATGGGGGCTCGCATCAGTGAAGACCCTTCACAGATTATGTTCACTTTCTGTTTCCTGGGAGCAAAGCGGGGACAACCTAGATTGACATGCAAATTGCAGGAAATGTTCCATCTGTCCCTGTGGTTTCCTTCGACCTAGAAAATCTTTCACAATCCTGCCTCTGTCTGGGGCCAGGGGGAGGGGGAGGGAGGAGACATCCAGGAGCCCTCCTTGCCCCTTTCAATAGATGTTTGATAAACTCGGGAATGGCACTGTCTCCAAGAAAGCCAACAGTGAAGAATTACGGCATTTCCTTAGACGAATATGAAACTTTAAAACAGTCCGAGAAGACCCCTACAATCCCTGCTAAATGAGGTTTGATTTCTCTTTAGCTATTTTTAATAGCTGGAATTACAGAACATTGCTGTTGCCTGCTCGCAGGCTCTCGAGCAGGCAGCTTGCTTTGTGCTTGCGGGGTGTCGTTTGCACCTGCATTCAGCGCAGCGCCAGGGGCTCCTCACAGGCTGATGCTGGGCCCCTGGGCTGGTGCTCCCTGGAGTTGCCCTCACCTCTGCTGGTGTCTCCTGCCTCCCACTTTCCTCTAGTCTCTGTTCCTGGCTCTTTACTTCCCTTCTTTCTCAATGTGTTTATTTTGCCTTTTATGGGGGGGGGCAATAATTTTACCCTTAATTTGTTCTTTTGGAAACAGGCAGTGAGTGAACGAAATGGCCCTGGACAATTTGGCTGTGATGATTAAGAGAAATGAGAAATGGAGGCTTCAGAAAGGCCAAATGGAGATCGCAACCAGAAGCAGGTCTCGGATAGCCTCCAGGAGCAGGTCTTCCTTTGTACAACAGGAATATCACCCAGATCACGCACTAATGCCTTTGAGGGACAGGCCTCTGGCTGGGTGGCGCAGGTCCTTGTGAGGTACAGGCAGCTGGCTGGGAGGCGCAGTCTCACAGGAAGAGGCAATCTGCTCTTCAAATCTGCATCTTCCGCCCCAAGTATGGATAACTCACTGCTGCTGTGGCTGGGGATGTGCCCCTGAAACAGGTCACACTAATGGCCAGGGCCTCGGCCTGTGGCACTCTGAGGAAGAGGCAGAACCTTGAGGAGGGGAGCTCAGGTACCACTGAGGTACTGCAGGTCCCCTCTGGGCACCTGTACCATGTCCCGGAAGGGGGCCTCAGGACACCATTCCCTTTTTTTCCTCCTTTTCTTTTTGCTTCTAGCTGCCAAGAGGGGAGTCCTTTTCCTGGTTCCTAGATTCTGCACTGCATCATTACAGGCACCAAGCAAGAGGGACAAAGTAAACTCCTCCCTGTTAGTTGATTTATAACCACATTTGTTACAGTATCAGGGCTGACCAACACAACCAACATGACTAATATTAGTGATAATTACTAGTAATCCTACTTGGGGGCTCTGAACTTCATGTGCCTCTTTTTACTGATTCCTTTCAGTTGCTTTTGGATATGGGTACAGTCATCCCCCTCAGGGAGAGGAAAAGGAATGATTCCATTGTTTGCAGGCAGAGCTGATAAATGGGTGATCAGAATTTGAACCCAGGACCTCCAGGTCTAAGTGAGGTGCATGTGAGATTATGCACAGCACACACTGGCATAACACCTGTGGAACACTGGGAAATCTTGTTAATGCCTGGCCTGTACTGACACAGCCAGTGCGGACTCATTTCTCATTTTCTAGCTGAAGAAACTGATGCACAAAAGATTACACACCTTGCCTGGATCACACAACACAGTCAGGACCAGGGAGCTGTGCCAGGAGCCTGGGTGTTCTGTTCCCAGAGCCTATACCCTGCAAGCACTGGGCCTGGGTGTCTCTCTGTTTTCTAAGCCCAGAAAAAGCCTGCAGCTAGATGAATTCATTAAGCAAATATGCATCAAGCACCTAAAGATTCTGCCCCTGCCACACTCATCTGGGGAAGAGAGCAACTAGAAATGCTATGGCCACACTAGGGTTAACAGATGGGGACAGATTGCCAAGGGGCTGCCCTTTCCCCTTTTCTAAACATCCACATAAATTTACTTTGGAATTCTCATCTTTAAAGAAAAGCTGCTAAGAGGGAGGTATCCTTTAAAGTGTCATTATTTGGGCAACCCCAAAGTACCCAGGATGAGTTTCCCTAGACCATGTGTCTTGCTGAGGACAGTCCTGGGTCCTGTGTTGGACAGCACAGTCCACAGGGAAGTGGAGAGCAGTTGAGTGTGGAAGAGCTCCCATTCATCCTCTGCCTGCCCGCTTACCTACCCATCCAACCCCCATCCATCCATCATCATTCATGTACCCACTTATTCATCCATAAACTCAACACCTACTCATCAATACATCCATCCCATCATTCATCCATCCATCATTTAATGATCTACCACCCACCCATCCTCTCACCCACTTATCACACACCCATTCACATACCTACTCATCATTCATCCACCCATCCATCTATCCATACATCATCCATTCATCCCCTCATCCGTCATCCATTCAACTATCCACTCATTCATCCATAAAATTAACCTCATCCATCAATCCATCACCCAGCCATCCATCCCACCATCATTCACCCATTCATCATTTAACCAGCCATCCACCCACCTACCCACCTGTCGTCATCTACCCACCTGTCATCATCCACCCATCTATCCATCCACCCATGATCCATCAACCCATCCATCCATCCTTCCACCCATCAGTCCATCCCCTATCCCTTCATCCACCCACAATTCCACCCATCCACTCCCCATCCATCTATCCATCTACTTGTCTACCAAATACAAACTCTTTCATTTTGGTTGGGACATGATGTTAGAGGTGAATACTCAATGTGAAAATTGGGGATTAACAAAACAAAAAGGTTTGCTAGATGAAAAGAGGCTAGCAGGAAAGAGCATCCTTTTGGTTCTTCTGCCATCTTCTGGGAAGGGCATGTGGCAATAGAGGTCCGTGATTCCCTGGAGCCATCTTTGCCAGCCGGAGCAGTGATAGCTCTTCTTTTCTGTGTTAGTTTGTGCAGACTCACTCATCATGTCCTATTTGTAAAGACAGCCTGATTTCTGCCTTTACTCACCTTGTCAAGTTCTTCTTCATTTGCAGTGTGTTGTGGGAACGTGAGAAATGACAGACACCTTAAGTAGTGTGAAAGCATATTAATAAATCATTTTAAAGTATTAAAATTGATATTAGATTTTTCTGCAATATTTTATAATTTATAATATATTAAGCATGTTGTCACCTGATTAAACAGGACAACCAATATCAAATCCGCTGGAGGATCTGATTCTCAATGCCCTTAACAAGCATGGAATGGAACAGATAGGGTCCTTCTGTGGAGAGTGGTGGGATAGCAGCTTGGAGGCTGGCGGGCAGGTTGCCCTCAGGGTTTCCCAGCTCTTTCTAGATTATGAAGACAGTACAAAGCTCTGCACATACCCAGGGGAGGTAGAGGCATGGAGCATATGCACACCTTCCCTCCCTTGTGAATCCTCTCTTGGGGGTGAGAAGAGGGTGAAGATACCTCATTTCCACCATCTAGTCTTGCCCATGCTTGGTGTCACTAAGGCTAGGTGTCTACCAAGTGCCACCACTATTGGAGGTGGCTGGGATGTATCAGAACTGGGATGCACCAATACACAAAACAATACTTGCCCTTATGGAGCTCATCTGCTACCAGGATACAATAGATAATAGAAAATAAATGCAAGAAGTTCATAAATGTGATAGTAGATTAGCCAGCAGTGAGTGCTAAGGTTTAGCTTGGGCTCCCATAAGACATTTCCATAGACCTGGTAATTAGTTACACATAGGCACTTATTTGTCATGGAACTAGAAGCTGGGAAGCCCAAGATCAAGGCATGTGTGGATCTGATGTCCAACTGACTTCTAAGTGCCTGCTTCTTGGTTTATAGATGACCATCCTCTTGCTATGAAGGTGAGTGAGTAGGGGCTGGGGAGAGAGGACAGGGACATTTTTATATATGTCTCTTTCACTAATATCATTATAAGTGCTCTACCTGCATGACCTAATCATCTCCCAAAGGCCCAGTGTCTTAGCACCCACCTGGGGATCAGGACTTTAGTAAAGTGAATGTTGAGGAGACAAAAGACAAGAACAATCAGTCTCTACCATGCTCTGTACTGAAAAAGAGAACAAGGGGAGAAAGCCTAAGCATGTGGGTGAACTGACTGATAGCCCTGAGGACAAGCAGTGTGCTGCTTGCTGTAGACCTTGTCCTTGGCATTTTTCTGGCCAGAATGGCACTTAGATCCTGAAGGGCTGGAGGCACATGCCTATCCCCATACTTGCTTGGACAGGAAATCAAGGAGCAGCTTGTCATTGCCTTTTTCCAGTGCCAAGGACAGACTGCCTGTTGCCTCTTGCCCCATCTATATCCACAAGGCAGAGACTATGCAGGCTCCTGAGACCTGCCACCCTTGTTCTTCAAGGAGGGGTTGGCCACAAGTTGGCGAGCCCAACCCCACCTGTATGGAGTTGCAAATCTGTCTCTTTCCTGAAGATATTAAAGTGCTAGAGCTTGGTTATTTGTCAACCTGGGAACTTGATAAAAATGTTCAGCAGCCCAGACAGTAGACAGCTGTTTCTGGACAGCTGTGTCCGTGCAGCTGTTCTCTTTAATCACGCCAACCACCAGTTCCATGCCTGGCTTTGAGCTCTTTGTGGATAATGTAAAACCAGGACTTCATTCCCTAAAGCTGTGGGTGGTATTCTGGAGAGAATGCTAAGGTGAGTGCTGGCTTCCCAGGAGTGTTTAAGTGACTATACCTGGCACAGGACACTGGTCTGAAGCGCCCCTTTGATTTCTTCTAAGTTTTAATTGCAGGGCATTTCATAGATTGGGAAATTTTGGAGGAAAGTGTACAAACTGGAAACCCCATGTCCTTTAGCCATTAGTGCCATTTAAGGCAGAGCTTTGGGGACATGGAGTTAAAAATCTGTGAGCGGAAAGAGTTCATAGTTAATGTGCAAAGGTTTATACCATCATGTTGTTTCTTTCTATTTATCACAGTCCTAGGGGAAACTCTGGCTTTCCTGGTGGAAGAGCGTCGTCATACAAACAGCATCTACAGTAGGGAGGAATTGCTGGTCACTGCCTTAGGAGGAGGAGATGCGCTAGCAAAGGGCTATCCTAGAAATCATTTGGGCACCTTGATAAAAATGATTTTTGAGCTCCACAACTGTGGGCTAATCCATCCATCCTCTAGGGGGAGAAGCCTGGGAAATATCCCTTTTAATTAGCAATTCTGGGGTTCTCCTAGGAGGACCTCGTGGCTCTCGGGTTGCACCGGAGCACTGGGCACCTGCCTCTCCTCTGGCTGACCCTGGAGAACATCCTGAGTTTGTCCTCCTCCACGTGGGCAGGGCTGGCCCGGCCAGCTTAGAAGCTGCGCCTGTTTTTGGGTGTGGCAGTCTCTTCCACATGCACGCATGCACACACTCATGCATGCAGGGGGCCTTCCGAAGGTGCCTTCCACCCGGTGGCCCCTCTACACCCCTGGAAGACATTCCGGGGCTCTGCATGTGAAGACGTCCTCTATAACCCAGGCCCAGCAGCTTCCGCTGGGCCCATCTCAGACTACCTTGGTGCAGCTGGCCTTTCTAGCCGGTCCGTGTCCCTCTGGATGAGACAGGCCCAGGCTATGCGAGCTTGGTCAGGGTGGCCCTGCTGGCTCTGGCCCTGCTACGCCTCCAGGGGCTGCAGGTAACGAGGAGGGCGGCGCTGGCCAGCAGCCCACCTACGCGAAGCCCGGTCCAGCCTCGCATTAGCCTGACTTATTACATTGTAATAAATTTAAGCATTCCACTTCATAATTTCATATTAGAGGAGATTTATAGATTGTCCTGGTGGCGGAAGAGGCAACGAGTAAAGAAGCAGCGTGCTGAAGCATGAGACTGCAGAGCCGCCTTAATTCACGCGCAGCCCAGGGGCTGTAAACCGCTTGCCTGTAACAAACCTGCCCACGCAGAATTGAACTGACAGCTTCCCGCAGAATAAAGGCCGACAGGGTGTCAGGAGGGCGGTGTCCAAGTGGCAATTAGGGCTCCTACTCTGGGTCACCCCCACCCATGGCTCACCACCGCGGGACTGCACAAATGACGATGTGTTCTTCCTTTGAAGAAGTTTGGCTCTGGGCCGCTGCGCCTGCCCTGGGTCCTCCCCCTACAGCGGCCTGGACACAGCGCCACACTTGAACTTCCCGGAGGTTTGCGTTGGGCTCCGGTTTCTGCAGAGCAAGACACCCGCTGCCCTTCAGGAAGCTTCTCCACCACTTGCTGTTCTCGCCAAGGTGCTGCCAGAGTTCCCGAGACGCAGTCAAGCCCAGGCGCTTCCATTTTGTTTCTTCTCCTTCTCCCTGTACCCGCTGGCAGCTCACGCAGGAGGGCTTGCACCTCCATCTCCGCCCACCACCTCCCCACTTTCCCAGTTTGGAGGTGTGAAGGGTCTCAGAGAAAGCGTCTCCCAGTCTCCTCCGGGGTCGCAAAGCTCCAGGGCTCTCAGTAAGTGCTGCTTCCTGATACATTAAGGCCAAAAGGCGGCAGGCAGCACAATAACCTTTTTCTGTTCTTTTAATGGTTTCCTGCCAGGATTTGATGTTTGGAGATGCAGGAACATTGTGATAAGATGAGTTTTCAGCGAGTTGATAACTGTGATGTGTTCTGCCATGAGACAGAGCATTATTAGCAGTATGACTAACATGAGTAGCAGCAATTCTCATAACAAAAGGAGTGCAGCCACAATGAGAGATAAAAATCCCAGCCACCAGAATGATTTGAGGAAAAAGTATTAATCATGCAGTGGAGTTTATTGAATTAACTGTGCCATTTAGGAGACATTAGCAGAAACAAAACATGGGAGAATATGATCAGGAGTTCAGGGCAAGGGACATAGCTCAGTGGTGTAAGCGCCTCCCTGGCAAGTGCAGGGTGCCGAGTTCGATCCCCAGTGCAGGCTGGCGATGGAGCTGAGCTGGAGCTGGAGAGTGGCAGACAGTGTGATCGGTTCAGCTTTACCCTGCATGGCGGGGCTGTCGTGCAGCACCAGCAAGCCTCAGAGAGCAGAACGGACTTCGCGAAGGAGTCATGCAAAACCTGGCAAGTTCTGGTTGCTTCCAGCCTCCCACCTGTAAGTCTTTGCACTGTAGGAAGATCATGCTGCACAACGAGGACACAGTCCTCCTAGGACTTTGCAGTGTTTCAGGGCTGGTCTCCCAGTCAGGAGCCCAGCGCCAGTCCAGCTCTCTGCAACATCCCCAGGCTATCAGCCATCTATTGCACATATTTTTGGAATTAAATTGAGGAGAATGCATTCAGGATATGTAATAGAATTCTCTTCTGAGCAACACATGAAGCATAACTTCTGGTGGTGGAGAACTCAGCGCACACGACATCTATAAACATTGAGGACTAATCAGCCCAAGAGCTAGAGATTCGAGCTAGGAGCCACAGAACATGGGCTGTCCAAGTTTACATTAAAACCAAGGGTAAGAAATTTCCCTTTCTGTTTTAATTCGAATTTTCACTCTTTTTAAAAATTAAAAAAAAAGGGGCTGGCCAAATAACTCAGTGGATTAAAGTGCCTGCAAGCAGGTGCAGGGCCTGGGGGTTTGTTCCCCAGGCCTGTGGTGTGGGCCCTGGACCCGGGGCTCGCTGAGAGGGCAATGGAGACTGGGCATGGTGGGGCACTCTTCTAATTCCAGCACTTGGGAGGTTGTAAACAGGAGGATCACTATGGGTCTGATCTTCACAGTGAGACCCTGTAGACCCTGGATACCCTGTCCTCAATACAATAAATAGATAGATAGATAGATAGATAGATAAGAATAAATAAATTTCTTGATTTGAGTTCCATGTCTAGAAACCTAGTCTGGTTCAAGGAAAATAAAAGGCAAGATTGAGAAAGGAAACACCAAAATAAAACTATAATCCCTCAGAATACAGAACAGGGAAGGCTAATTTTCTCACTTTCCTGAATATTATGAACTCTTAAAAACTGTTGCAATGTGGGAAGGAAAAGGTGAAATTATTAGACAATATTTGAACTGTTTTGTAGACATCTGATGGAGAAGAGAAACTCCTGGTCATCAAGGCTTTCTAAGGAGTGTAGAGATATTTCACGTGTCCTCCCAAAGCTATAATTATTTCAACCATAGTCTGCCTTCTGCTTTCTTGTATAATTCTCAGAGCATGAACTGCTCGAGTCTCCCCTGTTGTTCTGAATCAAGGCAGTTCTAGCGCCTGAGGGCCACTCCCAAGTTACCCAGAGGCCACAGAGAGGCAGACAGGTGAGGACTGCACAGTGCAATTCACCGGGAAGTTTGCTGATGGGACCATGCTTCTGGGCAGCAGCAAGACCAGTTGGATCCTTACAGCTTGAGTCATAAAGAAGCATATATATGGGTTAAGACAGATGTGGTTCCATGCTACCTGGAATGTACCTGGTTTGATTTAAGCTAATATCAAATAATTAGGCAAATCCCTAGAGCATCACTCTGTATGTAGTTTGCTGGGAAATTATGCGGAAAAAAATCAGCAAGGGTTACTCTGGGCAGTCTTGGAGGTTATGAGTCAATATGGCTGTAGTCACTTAATCTATACACTTAATCTATACACTCCTCCATTATTACTGTTTTGATTATTGTCAAGGGCACCAACCTCTCTGGAGGGGGTTACTGTGTTTAACCTACTTTCTAGCACTTTCCTTCATTTCTTGTAACATTGAGTTAATCAGAAGAACCAAATCAATATGGATCTACTTGAAAGGCTGTACAATCTAATATTTAGAAAGAAATGTCAATGACCAGTTAGAAAGGGGTGGCCCACTCAAAGGCCTGGGGGGACAGGCCTTTCACATGAATGAGCGAGAAGATGGCCATCTCACAATGCTGAGTGGCTCATGCTAGGCCTCGTTGTCCAGCTTCAGTTATTTTTGTGGTGTATTTGTGAGCAAAACCAGATAATTCCTGAACACGTTGCAGGGTGTGAATACTGCAAGGGTAGGTTGTCTGCAGTACTGTCATTCAGGGCTTGTAAACAAATCCATCTCTGAATTGCAGAGACAACTGGCTTCAGGGGTAAGGAAGCAAGAGGTATGAGCATTGTTAGAATTTGGATCTTGAATGTTCCCCAAGCCCTACCCATGCATTAGATTTGCTGCTGGCCTGTGGTGTGATTGACAGGTGCCGACCATCTAGGAGGTGGGGCCTAAAGCAAGGAAGGGAGGTTACTAGAGTCATGCCCTTGGGGGACATCAGGGCCCCTCCCCCTCTCTCTTTGCTTCCTGGCCACCATGAGGTAATAGGCACTCCAGGGCACACCCTGGAGCCATGATACACTGTTCTCCCTCAGGTCCATGGCAGCAGTGCCCTGCCACCAAGGGCTGAAAGCTCTGAAACCATGAGCCACATAATCCTTTCTTCCCTGTGGGCTGACCTATCTCACCTGTGTGTCAGGGTGATGGAACCCTAGTGAGCACAGCTTTCACATCAGGCAGGCATCTTTTTGTCTCAGTTCTTCTTCTCTCGTTGCTGGGACAAATACCCGACACCCAAAATGAAGGAAGGAAAGGTTTATTTAGCTCGCAGTTACTGGAGGTTCAGTCCATACTCTGCTGGCTCCAAGGCAGAGCGGCACAGGGCAGAGAGCAACCTTTATGATGGAGGCCAAGAGCGGAGGGCCAAGGGAGTGGCAGCAGCTTGGGCAGCCTGTTGGCCCCTCTCCCCTCCTTATGTTGTAATGCAAATTACCTGCCCCAGGGAAGGGTGAGACACTCACACCTGCAATCCCAGCTTGATCAAGAATCAATCCCAAACTCTAGAAGCCAAGCTGCCCCATGACTGCATGAGGCTTTGGGGGACACCTAGACACAAACCATAACACTTTTCTTCTCTATCTTTCTCACCTATTTTCCCCTGTCCTCCTTAAAATGTCCTTATCTTTCTATACATTTTTCTTTTGTTTGTTTCTTTTTATAGGCATGTTGAGCCTAAGCGAGCTATCCCAAGTCATTTCAAAGACCTTGTAAATACGAGAGACAGAGGGCCCACAAACTGTTTTGATATGATCTTTTGTGGACAATTGTGATGGACTGGAGGTGGCTAATTTCATAATCCTGCCAGCATGTGCAGCTGATAGCAAATTGTATTTTAGAAATTATTGTTCTCTTCCATAACTCATTCTTATTTCACTTAAAAGGGTTCTCTTCATTTTGGGACTCAGAAAACGTTTCATTATGATTATTATAATTACCCCAGATACATTCAATATCTCAATCAGTTTTCAACTCTATAAGCCCCATTTCCTGAGGGTCAGGGACCAAGGCCTTGGGAAGGTGTGCTTGCAGGTGGTTTGACAGAGTGCTCCTAGTCTCAGAACAAAGGGCTCTGATGACCCTTCAGGACTTCTAGAAGGTGGGCTGGCCCTTCAGATCGGTTTCCATTTGAAGTCTTTGTCCAGCAGCCCTTGTTTTAGGATGGTCCTACTAATATTAGTGCTTATGATGGTATAAAAGTGATACACATTCAGTGGAATCCATAATCTGAAATGTGATTTTAGATCCTCTTCCAAGCTAGCGGTATACGGGGTGATTCTCTCTTAGGGGTGCTCTGCTGTCTGCTGGTCTCGAGCTTCATCTCTCTCTCAGTAATCTCAAGACCATGAGCAACCAGCTGACACTGCAGTGCTCTGTGCTACCAAGCTGGGATGTGCAGCAGGCAAGGTGTAATACATGCATTTTGACTTAATGATAGTCATAGCTTGTGAAGGGTTTAAGAGCACACAGCCCCGTTCTAGATGCAGGGACGTCTGCACTACAATACTGCTCCATCCCTGAAACCATTGTCTTTGGCTGGAGAAAATTCCTGGGGAGAGATGGCATGGAGCCAGCTGGTATCATTCTGTGGATTAGGTTCCTCTGGGGTGGGACCAGGGCTGGGGTATCCAGTCTGTATGCCAGGAAGTTCATGAAAAGGAGTGATTCTCACCCAACTTCTTATAGTCCCAGGTAGCATCTTGATACCTGCCTTTAAGAGTGGGGGCACTGAGACACTGCTGTGGCTCTTACTGATGGATGGACTTTGCTTTCTATCTATCTATCTATCTCTCTCTCTCTCTCTCTCTCTCTCTCTCTCTCTATCTATCTATCTATCGTCTATCTACCTATCTTCCTTCCTTCCTCCTTTCCTTCCTTCCTTCCTTCTTTCCTAACTTCCTTCCTTCCTTTCTGTGCTGCCTTTTCACCCTTCTTTACACATTTTCTATACAATTCTGTGACAATATGCCTGTTTCTTGCCCCACAAAACCTCTTCTGGCTTTCTGACAGCATATTTTGTAGTTGTTTCTAAGTGACATATAAAGCATGTTCTGGAAAAAAGTGAATGTTATGCCACTGCATTTTGGGGGATTTTCTAAAAGGCTAAACCAGAGGAAACAGTTTAGAAATGCTTGTTTGTCTGGATGCAGTTGGTGGCAGGTGCATGGCTTCTTTTCCACGCATGTCTGTTAGGTTCAGCTGAGAAAGCATCACAGAGTAGGTCCTAAGTGTCTGACTCCTGCGTGCGAGAGAACTGCTCCCACCCACCTTTTTCACCTCTTGTTTTGCTCAGTGCACCTCTGGGAAGCTGGCATGCAGGTGAGGAGCAGAGATAAGCCACAGCATGTTTAAGTGTCCCACACAGAAAGAAAACAGAAGAGCAAAGATGGCGCCTGCGGTCTACAGTGTTGATGGTATTTACTGGATGATGGATGAACACGGGGGACCAGGCAGCGTGGCCCGACCGGGGTGAAATGGCTGAGCAGGAGAACAGCGAGTAAATCAATCATTGGCCCTGCTCCCCCTGCCAGAGGGGTTCATCAGTTTCACGGCTCCTCTCAACAGGCTTATAAATTACCCTGATGGAGGGATGGGA
>NDGM011188968.1:0-17473 GCA_002564305.1 Octomys mimax
GGCTGCCAACCACTTTGCCTCAGGGCACTGGATAATAACCTCAGATTCAGAACTTGGAAAGCCAGCCTGCCAGCTTCTACTTCACAGTACATGAAAATGAAACACAATTCCTTGCAGAAAAGCAAAAATGTCGTGAAATTGGCAGGGAGATGGAGTGTTAATAGGTATGTCCTTCTGGTAGTGGGTGCTGAGGAAAACAGTCTCAGGTTGCTCATTAAATGTTATTGAGACACTGAGGCAGAATCTCACAGAAGACCAAGGTAAAACTGTAAACATGCATAGCTGGAACAAGTGGGTAGGTTTTACAAGGACAAATTCTACTAACTCGTGAGAAGTTCAGTGACCTGAGTGCATACCTGTTCTGTGATAAAACTACAAGGAAAATAAAGAGAAGTTCAATAAATTCACAAGTTAGAAAACTTGGGCTCCACTTTCACTGAGTCTATGTCCCTGCCGCCCAAAGGGTAAGGATGCTCTGGCTTATGTTCCAATAAATAACCTTCTTTTGAAAACCAGCTGAAAGAAACCAAATGATAATTTAAATAAAATATCAAACATGTGACATATAGTATCTATTCAACAGTTCTTTCTCTCTTTCTCTCCAAGTATGATTATTTATTTATATTTTTGAAATTTATTTAGTATAATTATATGCCAGCATATGCCAGGCAATCTTACTAATAAGTCACTAAATCTTTATTATAAATATGTAAGATATGATCAGTTAGAACTTCTACCAAAAAAAGAGAAAGAAATTAAACTATAGAGATATAAGGAACTAGTTAACAGTGAAGCCAGTATTTGAAGCCAAAAATAAATATTTTTGTCACTATCAGTGGACTATTTAATGAAAACTAAAGTGCTGTATTTATTTTTGCTTTATTCCAATATAGGAAGTTTCTAACAAAGAAGAAGTATGTTCTATACATGGTGATGAAGATCAGGAAAAGCCAGTACTACTCCTTCATAAATCCCTGGCATCTGTCTTAAGGGGATCTACCTACCAGGGGATGTGTATTCTCATTTTTAAGAACCTAGCAGAGGAGGAGGTCAGGGAAAAAGCAGCCTCTTGTCTTCCTGTTGAACCAATTTAAATGGAGAGTGGAGGGCAAGTAGGACCATAGAAACCCACAGAACAAAATATTCAGAAGCTCTATATTCAATTATTCTTGTTCAATCCTTAGACTGTTCCCAGCTTTCTGTTTTAGTTCTTGCTTTTACCATAGTAGAACAAAACAACCTCTTTGATTAGGATGATATATTTCTTGAGTGTGTTGGTTGCAAATTCAATTTCACTCAAACTTGGGGTTCAAACTCTGTAAACAGCCTTTAAGTATTCTTCCATCTTTTGCATCTGCCTTTTTAAGTTCTGGATAAAATAACTGCTTCCTCTGTCCACAAATAAAATAGCTGTATCATCTCTGGGTTTTATATTTTCTCAACCTAAGACACCAGGAAAAAGCTAGATTTCTCAGAAATTTTAGCCAAAGTATTTTTAAATGCGTAAATTCAGATTAGATTACGTATCGCCTATAAACAAATCAAGATAGTCACATTGAATAAGAGGAATGTGATGTACTGACTGATTTTGACTATGTCCCTTTTCCTCTAGATAAAAACAAATAGATGGCTGTCTCCACGAGCAAATGCTGCATAGCAGGATTTAAGAAATGTTCCTGCAGATGAAAGCAATATTACACAAAATTTAAGATCAATTTAAATGGATTTTGGAAGGTTATAAAACAATCATTTTTTCTCATCTTCCCCTCCCTTAATGCCTCAAGGTTTGTCTTAAGAACATTTACATTTGACTTTAAACTTGCCATTAACAGACTATCTAACTGCCACAGGCAGAATCTTGAGACAATTGAGTAAAAGGATGTAGTATTATCATTTTAAAAGAATTATTAGCCAAAGCTTATTCTATGAACTACTCAAAGCATGTTCTTTCCCTCTCTTCCTGAAGCACCAAAGTGAATTAATCGCTTAGAGACAGATAACTACAACTCCCTCTTTATTATATTCAACGCTAAGACTCTTGATGGATTTTCTACTCCCACGGAAGGAGAAGCGCTGCACCAAAATGTCCTTGGGATGTTAGTGTGGGGATGGGCAAGAATTTATTATTTTGTATTAGAAAAATAGAATAGATATAAAAACACTCGAGCAGAAAAAGTCTTTATTCAAATGTGTAAGTATGAAAGAGTACTGAGCACAACACTTATTATCCACCACATAGTCTAAACTGAATGCTCACATTCATTTTGAAGTGTTTCATGTGCCTGTAGTCTATCCCATTCTTTTTGCTAGACTTTTCATTATTTTAACATTACCACATGCTGCTATACTTAAACAATAGATTAATTTTTATTTGCAGGCTTAAAATTCACTTGATGAAACCTATACAATTATACTGCATAATTTTTTGATCATTCATTATGGTCATCTACTTGCACAGATATATGCATGCTGTAGTTCATTCATCTTTACTAATGTAAAGTACTCAGTCACATGACTAGATCAGGATGTGCTCATTCTACACTTGATTGGTACCTGTGCCAGTTTCATTATGTAACATTCATTAACAATCTTACATTTGAGTCCTGATAGGAGCATGCAATCCTGTTTTAGAGACTATGTTAAGGACTGTCTTCCTCAGTCACAGGTTTTGTCTATCTTCAACTTTACTAAATAATACCAAGTTATTTGCCAGATTGGTTAAAACAATGTACTTTCTCACCCACTGTGTGTGTATGTTAACAATGAAATACTTTTGTGTATTAAATTTGTATTTTTTATTTATTTTTTATTGTTCTTTTCTCATTTTCTAAAGGAGATAAAGTAGTGATTAAAAAAACAGCATTAGAGACTATACAAAATTCACTAAACCAAGTAATAAGAATTCAACAATGATTGCTATATTACAAAATGCTATTTTCAAAGAATTTGTTCAGGTTACCAGATATAAATGTGCAAGATTCACTTAAAGAAAAGCAAACCAAAACGATAAGAAAACAGTTGTAAGAAATTCAAAAGAAGAAAAAGAAACGACAACAATATGCAATGTATTAATTATTGAAACTGTCCTACTAATCGATTTTGAAACTGTCTCATTGTTATTTGTTTCTCAATAAAATTGCTTTAAAATTTATAAAATTGTATTTTATAACAGTTTTATTTAGCACAGAGTAAAAGTACCAGTATGAAAGACACATACTACCAACATGACTTATCATTGTTAACACTAACCTTGATCACTTGGCTGAGGCAGTTTTTGCCAGGCTTCTTCTCTGCCGTTTCTTTTCTGTGCTCCCTTTCCATGTCATTCTCCTTGGAAGCCGGCATAGTATAGAGAGTTACTACAGTACAGGACAGTCCACACTTAAAGAGCATGGTGATGGTTTCCCTTTCGTTGAGGGTGAAATATACACGTTATTTAGAATATTGTTACATGGGATATTTATTTAGTCTACTATATATATATATATATATATATATATATATATATGTATTTATTAAAACATTGACTTATATCTATATAGATTCATAGATGTTTATTTTTTAATAATATTTTATTTAGGGTCGGCCAAATAACTCAGTGGATTAAAGCACCTGCAAGCAGGTGCAGGGGCCAGGTGTTCATCCCCGTGCCTGCCGGGCAGGTCCTGCCTTCAGGCTGTGCTGAGACAGTGAGACTGGGGGTGGCGTGCACCTGTAATCCCAGCACTTGGTAGGCTGTATACAGGAGAATCACTAAGAGTCTGGTCTAGTAGTGAGACCCTGAATACCCTGTAGATCCTTCCCTAAAATACAGAAAATAATAATAATAATAATAATAATAATAATAATAATATTTTACTTTGTTGCTTAAATTGTTTCATGTTGGGAAACTGGGAACTTTTCAGAGATTGTTTGGGGACACTTGTTATCTCCTTATGGTTTTATTATGCATTTTGGTCATCTCAACTCTGGTAATTGGTTTTGTGAATTTTCCTGTTGGCCTGAATTGTTGTCATTGATTGCTTTTTCTTTTATTATAATAGACACATATTTTAAATTACAAATTTTGGAGACTATAACTATTCATTTTGAAATAAAACCTTAGAATACAATCACCATGGAAGCCATGGAGAAACTGTTTACTTTTCCTTTTGTGGCTTCTAAGCATCCAATCAATACACAAAACCACTGGAGTACTATGTGGACCTTCAGGTCTGGATCCTGCACCTTAAGCACCAGAATACCCTTGACATTACCTTAAGATGAACCCGATATTTTACAGTTTGGACAAAGTATCTTTTCTCATGACCATTACACAGCCTTTTCTAAGTCAGATCATGGGGAACCGTCGACCTTGATGATGCTTGTAATATGCTTCAGTCAGTAAGTCCCCAGCACACTGAGTCTTCAATCTGCTTGCCCCTGTTCAGCTTCACAACACCTTTGACTGGCTCTCACCCTGGAGCAAGGTTTTCAGGGACAGATACACTATTTACCAGTTTTTGCCTCCTCTTGTGTTCATGGAATCTATTGCTGAAGTAAAGTTCTTAGATTATCATAAATAATTAGAAATGTCTTTAGGCTGGGAAGCACTGAGATTATCCAAGAAATTCTTCACCATCAGTATTCTTCAAGACATTCTTCCATAGTTTGGCTTTTCCTTATGTGAAATTTGTTTGCACACACAAGGTGAGGTTTAATTTCCATTTTTCCTATATAGACAATTTACATTTTAGCACCATTTATTGAAGAACAAATATTTTGGCAATGCTAAAATACTTGGTTATGTTAAAAATTGAGTCTTCACATTTGTATGGGCTTCTGTCAAGAGTCTGTATTCTGTTTTCTGCTTCAAGTATCTGTTCATATTAGAATATTATGGCATCAATGAATAAAGCCTTATTTATTTTTTTTAATTAGTAATAAAATCATTCTTCAGTGTAGGGAGATAGCTCAGTGGTCTAAGCACCTGCCTGGCAAGTACAGAGAACCAGATTTAATCCCTGGTGCCACATGCCATGCCAACCCCAGAACCTAGGGTGCACTATGCAGGCCACTGAAACCGGTTGTGGTGGCACACATCTGGATTCCCAGTGCTGGGGAGACTGAGCCAGGTGGATCCCTATAAGTCAGTGATGTGCAGAAAGACCCTGTACTAAGTGACTAAATAAATAAGACTGTTTTTAAAAAATATCTTTAAAAAAGTTCACTAGGGACTGCGAGATAGATCCGCCATCTGAAGCACCTGCTTAGGCAAGCTTAGGCAAGCACAGGGATTCACCACAATTAGATTCCGGCATCACATGCCCCACCAGCCCTGCCCCCAGGGTGGGATGAGAAGGCCATGAAATTAAAAAGAAAAAAAAAAAGCTTTCCAAGCTTGTTATTTTAGGAATGGCTTTGAAAGATTTTGTCATTTAGTTTATCATACAAGTTCTCCTACCTTTTTCTTAAGTTTAAAAATAAATCAAGCCAAACATAAAAAAACTAACAGAACTTAATTAAATTTATGAATCAACTGGGAAAAAATTTATTTCAGTATAATGTCCAGCTCTTTACACTGTTCCAATCCACATAGGTGGCATGTTTCTGTACTAATGTAGTCTCTTCTGGTTTCTATCAGAATGTCCCCCAGAGCCCTGTCACTCACAGGTGGGCATTCAGGAGGTGACTAAAACACGAAGCAAATGTTCATGTTGTATAAATCACATTTCCTACTGTGTTCAATGAAAAAAATGAAGTGGAAGGAAAAACTTAAAAACAAAGATGTAAATAATGAAGAAAAGAAGGGCTAAAGGGATCAACAACTGTTTCAAATTCCCAATGTTGAATGTGATCACTATGTATGCCAAAAGTGTACCACAAAACTAATTTTTAAAAATAAAAATTAAAAAGAAAAGAAAGTTATTTGTATATAAAATCATAATTTAACATAAATATGCAACTTGGCGAATTCATTATCCTTGAGTAGGATTTCAACAGTAACATACTTAGAGCAGTATCCATAGGAAATGCTTAATTAATGGATTGTCAAATTCATTTTAGTGATATGTATGCAGCCTCATACACTCAAAACTTATGTGGCATTAATAACCAGAATTAGTGTAAATGTCTTTTATTCTTTCAAAATTTTGATCACTACTTTTTTCTCTGATGCTCAAAGCCATTATAATATAATAAAAACACAAAAAAATCTACTTCCTCCACACCTAAGCTATATGCTTCTGTACTCTAACTCTCATGCTGGCATTTTAATTACTAGGTGCAGATTTTGCAAAATATAATGTGTGTAATCTGATAACTTTTTCTTTCTGCCCTGTAATTTTTAGGAGTTTTGGGGGTTTTTTTAAGAAAAAAAAGATAGCAGAATGAAGACAAAACTTTAGCTACTTGCTTCAAAAATCAATCTTCATGCAATAGAGTTTGGATAATCAAGGTTTTTCAGCCCACATGTTGACTACCTTTTAAGTGACATGTTAATCTATGCGTTGGTATCCACCATTTTGATTCTCAAGTTTGCTTTCAGGTACTATAAAATAAAATCTAATAAACTGATAAAATCCATTCAGTACTCAAGATTAAGTTTTTCCTATTTACTGGATAATAAGTTTATGCTACATAAAATCTGAATCTCCGATTATAAAAAAGAATTACATGTAAGTTTATTCTGAGGAGTAACACATGTTAACATTTTAAAACCTAAAGCCTATACTACAAAAGTATACAAATGAGGTAGGTATTACTTTATCTTCCTAGGAATAATGTAAGAAATTATCATTCATAGGCTTAAAAAACAGAGAAGGAAAGGAAAAATAAACTTTCACAGTTCTTTAGGTCAAAGTCTAACTCCAGCTGTTAGTAAGCCTACACTTCTTCCCAGGCCTTGAGGGGAAAATTCTCCCTTAACACTGACAGCCTTTGATGGCTCCAAACATTCTCTGTGGCTCCATTATTCTGATTTCTGTCTCTTTCTCCTCTGTATCTGTGTCTCTTCTTTCTCTCTCTTCAATTTTCCTGTTTCTTCTTTTTTATAAGGACACACCTTTTCAGTAGGGCCCTCTAGGGAATAAATTTCATCTCAAGTGCCTCAACTTACTTCAAAGATTTCTTTTCCCAGAATAGTAAATGTCAATGATTAAGATGTAGACATAACTTTTGGGAGGCCATCAGTGAACTAACTAGTAATTTAATGTCCTGCTACCCATACAAAATACCTGACACATAAAGTAAGGCAATTTAACAAAATATTGTTCAGCAAAACTTTGAAATGAAATCTTGTATTTAAGTATATACACATCTATGTATACATATATATTTTTTCTTAATTTATAATTTCCTTTTTAAATGTCTTTGTTGTATATACTATATCTATGCCTTAAATTATCCACAAATTTAATACAATATTGCTGTTAAAAGTGCATAATTTACCACAAACAAAAATAATTTGAAATAATGGTATTTATAGCTAAATCTCTCCTTAAAGAAATATACTTTAGGACATCTCCTCTAGAGAGCTAGGATCACCCACTTCATCTCCAGTAATGTCTGCATCCAAGGTTATTAACAACAGATGTAAAATTAGTACAGTTGGGAGACAAAGAACATACGTAAAAACCATGTATCAGCTTGACTGAGACTTCCCCACATAATGGAAAGCATCATATGACAAAGTACATATATATTGAATAGTAACTCAGTACTATTCAATAACTTCAATTATTGAAGTGACAGCTATTCTTGATACATTTTTAATATTTAAATGTAATCAGCAGTTTAAATTCGGGTTAATTTATTTTGGGTCTTTCTTACTCACTTTTGCTATTTTCTGAGCTACCTCTGGGTTAATAGCTCTCTTGAAACCTAACAAAATTACTTATTTAGCTAATTAGAAAGCCATATAAATACGTAATACATAATGCATAATGTAATGCATATATAAGAAGAATGCCATGGTATGAATCATACTTAAACTGAACAATAAAGACACAGTATCACTGAGCTATGTGATCATGGATGACTTTACTCTTATTTGGTGGACATCGACACCTAGATTGGCACCACAGATGGAGATATCATTTTTGTTGTTTTCGTGTCTTTCTGAACTCCTGTTCTTTTGGTCCTCCTGAGATGCTTTATGACTTTGTTAGACAGATGCCATCAAATGGAAAACTGAATATAGTTACACTTTAATATGTGAAGGTGGGAGTAAGATGTGTTAGTGTAGTGAACAATGTTAGTCAAGCATAAAGATGTCCCAGAAGCTTGGGAAAATGAGACATTAGGTAGTAATGGTCCCCTAAATATTCTATAACAGGGTGCAAACTGCATAGATCAAGGGATATGCAGTGGGTGGTAATGGCAAAGGAAAGGCTGAAGCATTCACAGTGAATATCTAGATCTTTTTCCTTTGAAAATGAGAAGGCTTTAAATAAATATGATAGAGCAGCAGGAATGCACAGTACAGTTGCCCAACCATATTGCTTATATACAGAGATAAATTTCTTTTCCTCACTCCCTCTCCTGTTCTTCTCAGTTCAGTAGAATAAGTTTTGAATAAGTTCATTCCCTTTTCCCAGTATCTATTGTACACTTCAGATTCCATTTTTCTCTTCCAGGTTCTCACACGAAAGGGACAATATGATGTTTGCAAAATTGAGACTGATTTATTTCACTTAACAGTATGCTCTCTAGTTGCATCCATTCACTGACACAAGAGTCAAATTTATCCTGTTTTATATCTGAATAATGCTCCATTGTGTAAAAATACCACTTGTTTTTTATTCACTCTTCAGTTGATGGTCATCTGGGTTGTTTCCAGGGTTTAGCTAAGACAAATTGTGCTACCATAAACATGGGTGCACATATATCACTGTTTATATGAGGTTTTCAGTTCTTTTGGAAAAATACCCAGGAGATGAACAGCTGCCTTGAATGGGACCTCCAATCCTAGCTTTTTAAGCAATCTCCATACTGATTTCCATAGTAAATGTACCAGTCTGCACTCCTGCCAACAGGGAAGAAGGTTTCTTTTTCCCCACAGGCTCTCTAGCATTTGTTTGTGGTTGATTCTTGATGTTAGCCTTTCTTTCTGGGGTGAAATGGAACCTCAGTGTTGTTTTAATTTGCATTTCTCAAATGATCAATGATATTGAAGCACATCTATGGAAAGGAGCAGGTAATGCTTGATTAGTTTCATCACATTTTTCAATTGTATTTTTTCTCTTCTTAATTTCTTAAACATTTCTCTCTTTTTTCTTTCTTCCTCCAATTTTACATGCATATATCTGGCAATATAAATAACAGATTGGTAGACAACACTACGTATTACAACAAATACTGTGAAATTAATATTACTTTGTTAAATTCTGTATCATTTTAAAATTTTTCTGTTTAATTCTAATTTGTACTCTATTTTAAAAATAATAATTAGTAAAAAATAAAATTCTTAACCATGACAATAAACAAGTAAATAAATATGATACTTTCAATCCTTTTTGGCTCTACAAAGTTGAAAGATGCAAATTTATTTTAAACATATGATATAGGGAAAGATGGACTTTTATTTCATTTATTTAAAGTAAATTAAAAGGCAGATTCTAAAGTAGAGCTACACATATATTTTAACTATCTGAGATGACTTGTAAAAAAGCTCCAGTTAACCTCTTCATAGTGTTTGCACTCTCTCAGATGCAAAGAAACAGAAATTTCAAGAAGTAAAATGAACTTATTAATTTTAAAGCTGTTTAGTAAGCACATGTTGTTTTCACAAGGAAAAAGCTATATTTATCTCCACTTTCCTGTTTTGTCTGTTCCTTATGAAATGGGAAACAATTGCATAGACGTTGGAATCATCAAGTAAATGGACTCATGAAAGTATAATGGAGGCTCTGATAATATACTACAGTTCACATTTTAGACTTGCCTTCGAGTTTTCAAAATCCATTTATAAATACCCAAGTGTCCAGGTAAGCTATGAGATCATCCCAAAGTTTAGTGACACACACTAAATGGTACTTAAAATGAACATTGAAAAATGAAGGGGTCCATGTTATGTCTAAGATGTTTGATATTTAGACAGATAATGAGGTTTACTTCAACTGCCTATGTTATAGGTTAATAATATCATTAAGCTTCTCTTTTGGAGGGTTAATAACTGAAGTTTTCAGACCAAACATTAGAGAAGAAGAAGGACAGCCAAAATTTTGGCCCTAGCCTTTCAAGGTCAGTGAAGATTCAAGACATAGGAGAAATTGTACTGCACCATCCTGTCTCTCAGTGTGTCTCAGATTTACTGATCAAGGAGATTATGGAGCCATGGAGTAAAGTAATCAATGATGAAGAGTGTGCCTAAGGAGAGTCACATGGAGAGAAACCATTCTCTCATGCTTTCACAGAGAGCAAATTGGTCAAGAAATGTACGAGACTCATCCACATGGCTGACACTGACAAAGGATCTACCAACTGTGGTACAGTGCTTTAGGGTAAATCTTGAGGGAGTTTGACATACTTTGTCAGATACAAAAGCTACATTTATTGTTATATAGGTCTTGATTTATCTTGGTCTTAACCATCCAACAGAAAAGTATAAAAAAGAAGTATAAAAAGTAAAGCCATATTAATATGCTGCGCTGTACAAGCCTCAAGTCAACAACTTCTGACATTGCCAGTCCTATGGATAATCCACTACTATTATGGACTCCTGGACTATATTGGATTATTTTGTTGAATTCACGCACCTACAATATGGCAATGGAATACCCATCTCTGACAAAACTAAACAAAAAAGGGGATAAAATGAAGGACCATTTTGTATCTCTACATACAAAATAGGATGGTCTATTCTTTTTTTAATAGTTTTATTGAGAAACAAATAGCAGTGGGATAGTTTCATAACCAATTACTAGCACAGTTTCAATAATTAATGCATTGCATATTATTGTCTTAGTGATTATTCATTGTACAAGATGCAGACATGATATCCTTTCCACAGACACTATAAGAACAAATCTTTTTATTCACTGAATTTAGAGAATGTAGCTGTATATCTATCCTAACTATTTTGAATAATACAGACACAAAATGGTCATTCATTTGTATCCCCTTTTTTGTTTGGTTTTGTCAGAGAAGGGTATTCCACTGTGATTTAAATATTATAGGTGCATGAATTCAGCAAAATATTCCAATATTGTCCAGTAACCCACAACAATAGTGTGCTTTCCATAAGACTGGCAATGTCAGAAGTTGTTCACTTGAGCCTTTTACAGCTCAGCATATTAATATGGCTTTACTTTCATACCTCGTTTTTATATTTTTCTGCTGGTTGGTTAAGACCAAGATAAAGCAAGACCTATATAGCGAGAAATGTAGCTTTCGTTTCTGATAAGGTTGGGCAAATCCCCTCAGGATTTATTCTGAAACCCTGTACCACGGTTTGTAGATCCTTTGTCAGTGTCAGCCATGTGAATGAGTCACAGCCATTGCTTGACCAATGGTTTCTCTTATATGAGAACTTAAAATTATAAATGACAAAGTAAAAGGTAAATAATAGGAAAATTAAACATTTTAAAAGTACATTCTCAAAAAATACTACAAAGTAATAATATGGTAGGATAATAAATTATGGGTTCATTCTATTTCAATTGTTTTTTTTTACCATTTTCAACATTGTTATCTTCTAGTACAATGAATTTTAACACACCAAAAACAAAATAGGATAGAAATACAGCTATTTTCACTTAATTCAATGTGAAGAAAGATTTGTACTAATAATGTTTGGACAGGATATCTTTTCTGCACATTGTACTATGAATAACTACTATGAAGACAACAATATATAGTGTATTAATTATTGAAACTTTCTTACTAATCAGTTTTGAAACTGTCTCATTGCTATTTGTTTCTCAATAAAGTTAATTTTAAAAAGGAAAAAATATTACGTTTATGTTTCTTTATTATTTAAATGTCCTCAAATTTTATAAATGTAACGTTTTCTAAGACATAAAATATAGGATCTGTACAGATGCATTATTCTTGTAGCTATAAAACTGAACATGTTTAGAGGAGACATACTTAGCTATCTTTCTAAACCAGATGTTAAACCAGATCAAAAAATTTTTGTGTTACTTTGGAAGCATTAAAAACTCATATGTGTATAACTTTTGTCTACAAAAGTGTGCTTTGAGGGGGCCGGGGAGTTAGCTCAGCAGAATAAGCACTTGACTGGCAAGCACAAGGGCCTGAGTTCAATCCCCAGTTCCGCAAAAAAAAGAAAAAAAATGTGCTTTGCATATTTTACTGTTAGCAATTTCAAATGTTTAAAATAAAATCTCATTAAGATGATTGGTCTAAAGTCTACTATGATAAAACTTTTTTCTCTATTGCTTAAAAAAAGAAAAAGAAAAATGAAGGGGTGTACTTTGCTTTCTGTAGAGTCCAGCTCATCTTACATTGCCATTTTGTAATTACAAATGGAAATGAGTTCTCTGAAGTATATGAAAAAATCCCATGAAACAATGACAACCATACCTCAGTTATACTGAAGCTTTTCTTCTAGATTTGAGCTGGAAGTTGTAAGAAAAAGTTACTAATAAAAGAGGATAGTACAGCTGGAAACTTTTGAAGGCATATCCTTCAACAAGGAATTTCTGAACAGAACTCCAGAGGCACAGGAAATACTATCAAGTGTCAGCAAATGAGATAAGATCAAATTAAGAAGTTTCTACACAAAGAAAACAGCGAACAGAAGAGCCAATGTGCAGACTGAGAAAAAATTTCAGCTATTTCTCAGAGAAAGAAATACATATTACATATTACATATTATATAGAGAGAGTACATAAATATCTATAAAGAACTGAAAACTCAAATTAGATGTTCTCCCCAAAAAATAAAAATGGGGCAACTGAAATGAATAGGCAATTCTTGGAGGTAAAAATGGCCCATAAATACATGAAAAAAGTTCAACATCTTGGATCATTGCAGAGATGCAAATTAAAGCAGCACTGAGATTCCATTTTACTCCACAAATAATGGCTATCATCAAGAAATCTACCAAAAACATATGTAATGAGGGTGCAAGGAAAAAGGGACATTGCTATATTGTTGGTAGGAATGAGAACTGGCACAATTACTATAGAAACCAGTATGAAGTTTCCTCAGGAAGCTAAATCCAGAAATTCAATTTGACTCAGTTCTTTCCTGTCTGGTTACCTTACTAAGTACATTATATTTCATTGACACGTGCTTGCCTGTGTTCATAGCAGCACGATTCATAACTAAGTTTTCACAGAGGACTATATGTCTGTCAGCAGATAAATGCATCAAGAAAATGTGGTACTTATGCAATATGCGCTACTGTGCCATAAACAAAGATAAATTCAAGTCATTTGGGAGAAGATATATGTATCTTGAGACCATAATGTTGAAATAAATCATACGCACACGCTTAAATATTGCATTTTTCTCTTATATGAGAAAACCAAATTATGAATAAAGAGAAAATAAATGATAGATAATAAGAAGTAGAAAAATAGTTTTGTTACCCCTCTAGTGGAAAGAGGATCAAAGAATAGAGGCAGGACACAAAGAATTGAGATATGTTATGTCCAAATACCAACTCCCCAGAAAGAATGCAATCATTATGTAGTGCAAACATGTAATAATAAAAATAAAAACTAATGGCAAAAAATAGATAAGGAAACGAACATGGTGGAAATAACAAGTGCCAAACATTGGTAAAAAGTGGAACCTCACTATAGTCAAAAGCTGAACATGACAATAGGTGGTGAGGCATGGGTGGCGAGACAGGCAAGGCCGTACCTCTCTCTGCACTCCTCGTGAATAGAACCATCAGTGTCTATGGAAGGTGCACATTGGGATGTAAGTCCTTTTCAGTGAAGAGTGGCAGGACAAGCTGGAAGAACAGAATCACTTACTCGGTACAACTTGCCAAATACTGTATGCTTCCCTGGCCTTTATGACAGCTCGTTGTGTTTCTTTTAACTGTCTTCATTTACTTTAATTCTTCTGATGTCACAGTTTTTGGTATCCTTGCCTAATCCCCTTCATTAGATTACGAGCTCCTGGTGTAGCACTCTCATAACACATATTTGCTGAGCTCAGAGAGAAGGCATTGCAAATACCAAGCTTATCTGTGGATTAGCAGAAGATCACTAGGTCCACAGGGACCTGTCATCTAAAATACCTCCTAAAATGTGTAAAGTATATTTTTTGTCTTTGGAGTATTTTGCCTCTTCATATATCAGCACTTTTCAGTTGTTATTCTCATATTTGTGGGGGGTTTATATTATTTATGTATGCATTCATCTATACCACATTTGGTACTGGAAAGTATTTAAGGAACCATTTACAGAAATAAATTAATAGCTATTTCAATTAAAATATGCATGTTACTCAGACTTTCTCAATTTCAATACACCAATAATAGCAATGATCAAAGCTCTTTCTATCAGATCTTATAAAATTTCCATAAAATCAACGACATACCTGAATTACATAGCATCTAGATCAATGTCACAAATTATTATTTCTGTGAATATAATGATTACATGAGGGTTCTCCATGATACTGAACCTATAATGTATGTGTATGTTTGAGCTTTCGGGTCAGGGCGATTTAAGAAATTAGCTGACATATAAGGAATACCTCTGAAATCTGGCAATCTGGGGACCAGGAAAGAAACTGTTGCAAGTGCGATTCTAAAAATTGTGTGCTGAAGAATTCCTTCCTTCTAGGGAAAGAATCATTATTTTGCTCTATTTAGGCCTTCAAGTGATTGGATGATGTCCACCTAATCATGGGGGCAGTCTGCTCTACTCAAAGCCCAACAATACAAATGCGAACATCATCATAAAACTCCCTCACAGAAATATACACAATAAGTTTGATCAAATATGTGGGCACTGTGGGTCCAGACAAGCAGATAAATAAAATCAACCATCATAAATTTAACCCTTCACAACTTGGCACCCATATGTATTATCTTAAATTATAATATTCTCTCAAAGAGAATAATCATAACATGCCATACTCCGTCTGCATCACACAACCATATTGTATACAGCCAAAAATGCACTAACTGCCAACAAGAGGATGCAAATCTTTGAATAGTGTTGTTTCTCTTTGATATCTTATAACTTAAATACTATTGCATAAAGCCAGTACTAAATTCTGTTAAAGAAAGTCATAATAAACCTTATATTGAACAGAAAAGGATAATAAAGGAAAAAAATAAGGTGTTTGTTTAATGAATGCATATTTTTAATAAGCACTCACACAATTCCAGTTGTCTGTCACTGATCACGTATGTAGTTGCAGCTGATGTCTATAATTACCTTCTTCTATACCCATTCCACATTATTTGTGCCCTCAATTGGTCACGATCTGTTTTCTGCATCTGATTAAACAACTAAATTCATTGTCCCTGAAGGGTTTGGGTCATTTCTTATCCCACTTGGATGGAGCTGTTATAATTGTCCATTGACTTTAGTCAGGAATCATGAATCACACTAATATTCAAAATACGACCTAAGGTACATGTCTGGGTGTTCTAACCCAGATATGATGCTCTTCCTTGTCTCCTCTAGTGAGCAATAGTCTAACTGCTCCTTTGTAGTCAGGATTAATTACCCCAGCTGAAACAGTAAGTCCCTTCCTTATCAGTTGACTCTGAGACATGAAGAGCTCCAATTAGCCTGACTGCACTCTTAACTTCCAGCAAGGAAAATCACTATTCTTTCTCCTGATGGGAGCTCCATCCCTTTGTAACCAAGATTTCTATGTGTCGTTATGAGGACAATGAAGGGGATCATGTTGTTGTTGTTCATAGTGCAGCAATGTCTTATAGACAGTTATAGAATTTATCCTTTTTGTGGTCCCAGGAATTGAACTCAGAGCCTTGTCCTTGCCAGGAAGGCACTTGTGCCACTGAGCTATATCCTCAGTCCTATTTTATGTGTTTTCATCTTGGTAATCAACAGTAATCAGTTCGTAGGCAGTCTATCAGTGGAATGAATATGACACTTTAATTTTTTGAATCTTCAAGAAAGTGTTAACAAAAGTAACGACTATGATATACTGAATATCCCACTAAACACATTTTTCTTGTCAGTGCTTTATATACATCAATTTGCTTCATAAGCCAACCTGAGAGGCAGACACTACTCACCCATTTCATAGTTGAGAAAAGCAGCATTCTGGTATTAATAAGCTAAAGGCACATTTCTCATACATGTCAGAGTTGTGACTGAAAATTTTATGTAGCTCCATTGTCAAAAACTAACAAATATATCTTTTGCAATTCCTTTAATCCATTTCTAGGAAAACCTGGATGTTAAATTTGCAATAGTATATTTCTTTTCTTATTCTAGAATAAACATATTGTAGCAACCCTACCCCCTTTTTGAGACAGGATCTTTCTACGTGGTTCAGATTGACCTTGAACTTACTATGTTGCCCAGACAGGCCTCAAGCTCCCAGTGATCTTCCTAGTTTAACTCACTGAGTGCTAGGATTATGGTTTTGCCATAATATCTAGCTTCTAGGACCTTTCATGATGTGTCAATAAATATTTTTACTCATCTCTTTTTTCCCAAATGACTTAGATTTAATCACAGGAAGCAAACTAAATGGAAAGCTTACAATAGAGAAGAATTACATGTCAGTGCCTTTTGCAAACTGAGCTGGGACAGAGAGGGACTGGGGGCTGCCCCTCAACCTGATCCCTTCCAAACAGAGGTGTCCACAGTGTTCCTGGAACACTGGCTGAGGAAAAAGGGAGACTGCTGGTCTGTGTGCTAAAGTCGCCTTGCCCACCATTCCCTCCTGGCCAGCATCAGGAGTCCCACCCTGCCAGCTCTGATCTTCACCTTTCTTTTTGTGGCCCGAGACGATGTCATCAGTCCTCAGTAGCAAAACTGCCATCTCCACTGCTGTCTTGTATATTTGCAACTTCACAGCCAAAGGCTCCCACATGCCCAGTTCCTTCATGCCCTCCAAGGCCCCTGTCTTCCTGTTTACACCCCAGATCTCACAACCTTCTTGTGTGTGTGTTTGGTCTGAGGAAAGGTCAGCAGGCGTATGATGCTGGCCCCACAGTTCTGGATGAGTGTGTGAGGGATGACCCCCAGAGCCTGGGCTACAGCCCTTCAAGGCCACTGCTCCACACCATTCATGGCCTTGGAATTTTCTGTCAAGGCATAGGCCACAGCCATCTTGGAGGCACCACCTCCTGGCACCAGCTGAGGGTCCAGGAGCAGGTTGCAGCACACTTGCATGGCATCCTGTAGGTTGTGCTCTACTTCCGAGAGAATTTCTCTGCTGGCTCCCCCGAGGAAGATGATACAGGCCTTGACGTCTTTGCACTCAGTGATGAATGTAAAATACTCATCTCCAATGTGTTTGATATCCAGCAGGCCTGCTCCTGTCCCAACATCATCTTCTCTCAGCTCTTCTGGT
>NDGM011188970.1:0-14722 GCA_002564305.1 Octomys mimax
CTCTCTCTCTCTCTCTCTCTCTCTCTCTCTTGCTCTCTAAAATAAATAAATAAATGTTAAAAAAATAAAAAATAAAAAAATAAATTTGTTTGTAACTGACCTGGCTTTTCATCCCTTTCCTTTTTCCTGGACTAATTTTAATAACTTCTTTAGAGGAAGATGCATAGCAGGAGCAAAAAGGAAACTACAGTTTTGTGAAGTTGGAGCATGGTGGCCCAGTGATTGTGAGGTTTCCCTTAGTTGGCATCATCATGACCCCTGGCTGGATTAAACCAGTGACAGCCAGCTCCGGTTCCAGATGAGGCATGAGTATATGAACATATCTGGTAAGTGACGAGACACGGACTCCTGAAAGGAAATGAAATATTGGCCGTACCACTACCACCTTCAAAGCTGGCAGATGGATCCCTGACTCTACTGAGTGTGGCCCATATTCTCCCAGAAATGACATGATTGGAAAAGTTGCAACTGATGCTCATGTGAGAGTTGCCAAGTCAGGCAAGCCAGAGGATGTGACTCATCTTAGTGTTCACCCCACTCTAGCCACTTGTACATTTATGCATTCCAGAAATATTTACTGGATACTCCTTTGCTTCCTCTCTTTTCGTAAATGAAATCAAAGTTGTCTTAAGGAAAGGGTAAGACCCGAGGATTCTGCTTTTCTTCCTCTTTCTCATCTTCCTCTGCTCATCCTCTGTAAAGCTATTCTCACTGTAAGAAAAGTTAAAAAGCAGGACACAGAGCGCCAGTCCTTCAACAGGAATCCCACAGGGTCCTCTGCCCTAGGTTCTTCTACACAACCTACCTACCCAGCCCTTGACAGACGTGGGCAGAAAGGTGAATCTGAGTTTCCCTTTCCCAACTCTGATCTGGAGTCCCAGCTCTCATCAAGCAAACATCACCCCTTGTTCTCTGTGTCCTGAGATTTTTAACTGCACTTCCCCCAGCACGGTGGAGCATGTGTTTGCAGAGCTAAGCCTCACTGTTCCGGCTTAGCTAAGCTTCACTGTTCTGTCAGATAACCAGAATTGTGAGAAGAGTGAATTGTATGCCGTGAAGCGTGTCTTCTTTTACTTCTTTACCTTTGTACTTGGTACTTCGATGAAAATATTTCTAAAACTCATTATACTCTTTTTTTTTTTTTTTTTTTTAGGAACTGGGGATTGAACTCAGGCCCCTTGCACTTGCCAAGGAAGTGCTTATTCCACTGAGCCATCTCCCCGGCCCATAAAATTCATTATACTCTTGTCTCCTTTCCTAAACATTGTGCAGGGAACATAGCTTCACCACTTTATTGTTTAATCTCATTATTAAACACCTTAATCACTGCTTAAAAGCTATAATGCAGCTTTAATGTCTCCTTCCTGTGCTGTTTATTATCACTGCTCTTGTCACTCTGGGTCTGTAAACAGTGTCACTTCCCTTCTCATTTGTGACTGTCCTGACAAACTGGACAACCCATGGGTAACATAATCTGTAAGATAAAACTCAGCCATTCTGAGTGATTATCCGCAGTCCTGTCTCATTAGCGAAACACTGGCTCGTCATGTAGAGAAGCCTGTTTTCATTCTGTCTGGCTTTTATAATCATATCAGCAGAGATAAAATAAAATGCATCCTGAAGAATGAAATGAATACTTCTGCCCAGGCATGAGACCACGGTTGCATGACTGATTCTGGAATTTAATTTATCCTCTGCCCAGTTCTTTGACATAGATGCTCTCATGATCTTCTTGATGACATTATTAAGACGAGCAAAATGGATAAAGTCTAGGGGATAAATAACTTTCACCCAACACAATAGCTCAATAGCCATCCAAGCCCCTCGACTGATGCTCTGAAACAGGCACAAAGCACATTCTGAGCAGGCCGGTGGGGTGGTGGTTTTCTGACACAAGAAAGACCACAGAAGCTGCCTGATCTCCTTGGCATAAAACAACCAGATAATTTAGCTCACTCACTAGGTAGGAGTTGTGTGAGCTTAGAAAACTGGGCGAGCCAGAACACTTGTTCTTCTCTGCATCCCAACGCCCTTCCGACCTCCGGGGTGGCTACCCTTGAAGAATGTGCCCCGGGCCCCTGTGCTGACCCGGAAACCCTGCTGAGGTGCTGGCCGGTGGGCTGACCGCAGGCCAGAAGCAGCACAGGCCGGCGGCGCTCCCGGTACCCTGCCGGGGGTGCCTCTTTCTGAAAAGATGTGGAAGACCGACACTGGGCCGTCCTCAGATAAGGTGATAACCTATTTTCCTGCTAATCTGCAGGCTTCTGCTCAGTTCTTTGCCGAACTGCCCACCAAGCGCTGGCTGTAACGTAGTCCTTTTATCGCTTTGATCGCAACACTGCCACCTCTCGGCAAGCATAGGGATTTTCTCTCCTAAGTCAAATCTTCGGGGTCGCAGAGATCTGGATCAGCTTTTCAGTTCTCTCAATGGTATTCGCATCCAGTTTCTGGATTTATTTCTATGTGAATGAATCTTAAATATACTTTGCACAATTTAAATTCATCCTTATGTCTTTCTTTTGTCAGTATGAAAAAAGAAAACACAAAACTTGATTATTTCTTTTATCCTTAGGTTGAAAGGTAGCAAAACAGAAGTTAGCACTGTGCGTTAGTTCTTAGAACTTCTGTTTTCTTGGCTTTAAAAGAAAGACAACTGAGCTAAATAATTGCTTCAACAATCCCAATTTCTAAGCTGCTATGCTATTTTATCAGTTATATCCTTTGATTTATCCCAAAGAACTATTTATTCTCTGCATTTTGTCAGAATAAAAAAAAAAAATCTGTCATATTCATTTTCCGGCTTACTCTTTTTTAAAAAATTTATTTATTTGGTGCAGGATCTCCCTGCGCAGATTGGGCTCCTAGTGATCCTCCTGTCTGACCCTCCCCAGCGCTGGGATTACAGGCGTGCGCCACCACACTTGGTTTCTGCGGCCAGCAAGGCATGCCTGGGGCTTGGGGGCCGGCACAGCATGCGGTACTGGGGATTGAAACCGGATCCTTGCACTTGCCAGGCAGGCACTTAGACCACTGATCTGTCTCCTCAGTCCCTGGCCTGTTTTGCTCTTTATATTGGATATTAATGAGAAAATTATTGAAACACATAAAAGAGTAAAAATGATCATAGAAGACACTAGTATCATATACGTACGTGGTACACGGAATGGGAATAATAAATATTATCAGAATGAAGCGGTGACAGAAAACGTATCTTAAATGCACTAATAAAATCTGATGGGAAAAGGGGAGAGAAAAAGGTACTGAGGGAGGGACGAAGGGAAGGCGGGAGGGAGGATAAATAGAAAATAGTAGTTTTTTCAGAGCAGCTATTTCCAATGACGGCCAGCAGAGGGAGCACGTGCGCGCTGAAGACTTTGATCCCTGGTTTCAGATCAGTTACCTGGATGTGCCCTTCCATCAATGCGCAGGTAGGTTATTGCACAAGCGCTCAGTGCACTTTGGACACCTGATTTATTTGCATCTCGTTAACCAAGATCAATGAACACATCTACACATATTCACAAATTGTTCAGAGATCTCAGAATGAGGGCACTACCAAATAATTATTTGGAAATTTTACAGTATTTGAGATGGCTCTAAATCTCTATAAATCTTCCTTTTAGGTTACGGAGATATGCTAAACCAGGCCGTTTAGGATAGCAGAATTCATCATCCTGGATGCTGCCTATGTTGTTTGTGGATGATAAGCACCATTTTAGGGGCAGTAATCCATTACAGACTAGATACCCATCCATCAGAAGGAATGGACTGAGATAAGGCTCGTGCAAATTTAAGCTTCTGCGAGTCCAGCGAGATGATGGAAGAGGAGGCGCAAGTGGAAGAGGGGAAGGGAGGGAGTTGATAAGGCCGCTGCTGATGGCCCTGGTGGTGATAAGCATGGTTGTAGCTAACGGTTCCTGAGAGCTTCAGGACAAACACTAGCACAAGTGCTCTATATACCTCCACTCATTTAACCCAGACAGAGACCCCTCCGCAAAGTGTAAGGTGATAGCATCGCTTAGCAGGGAAAGGGCCAAGTGGAACAGACAAGAGAGGCGCAGGAAGGTAACCACCAAGCCTCAGAAAGAAGATAGATGCTGTCTCAGTTACTCTTCTCTTGTTGCTGGGACAAATACCTGACACTGAAATTAGGGAAGGAAAGGTTTATTTAGCTCACAGTTACTGGAAGTTTCAGTCCATATTCAGCTGGCTCTGAGGCAGCCTGGCACATGGCAGAGAGCAACCTTTCATGGCTGCAGCAAAGAGCAAGAAAACTTGAAGGAAGGAGTAGCAGCAGCTCAAGCAGCTAGCATCTCTTCCCTCCTTACACTGTAATGCAAACCACCTGCCCCAGGGCTGGTGCAGCATTCACACCCACAATAATCAATCACAAACTCCAGAAGCTGCCCCATAACTGCAGGAGGCTTTGTGGGGACAGCTGTACACAAACCATAACAGAGGCTCTTAGTATTTCAAAAGTGTGGGGTTGTTTTGGGACACTGTGAGTTTCCTAGGTTCTTGATATCTGCACAAAGAATTGAGCTGGATGCACAGAAACAGAAGTGAAGGCATAGACTTATTAGGATAAGAGAGTAGGAGTGTGTGAGTGAGAAGCACTCACGGCTGGAAGAAGCCAGGGTTTGGGGCAGCTATGTGGCTTTTACAGGGAGGGGGTCACTCTTTGAACTGGTCTGGTTTGCTCAATTGAGGTTGACTCTTTTCCTTTCTCTTGGAGAGTTTCATTCCCTCTGTGGACCTTTGAGGAGCTGTCATGGAGCTTGAAGCCCATAGCAGAGTTTGTTCAAAACACAATGCAAATGGGATCATATTGAAGTATATAACTAAGTTGGGGTCATTTTGGGCTGTGCAGGATCTTCGACAGTACATGAACCCCAGGCACAGCTTAATTGTTAGAGGGGGTGTGTTTGGTCATTTCTAGAGAAGAAATATGCCTATAGCATGTTCACTACCTTACCTTTGTTGACTGGCACAATGCGGGCTTTGGACAGCCAGCTTCCTCTATTTCCCTGTGGCCACTGGGACATTCCAAAAATGTCTCCTCTCTACCTCCTGCCTCAGGGTTATGGCTCTGAAATTATTAATTACAAGGTTAGGGGTGTAGCACGGTGGAAGAACACTTGCTTAGCATGCACAAGGCCCTGCATTCAATCCCCAGCATGGTGAAATACTACTAATGATAACTATAATGTTCCATTGTGATACATAAATTGTGACATGTATGTGTATTTTCTTCTCCAGTACACTGTGACCTCCAGGTCAGAATGTACTGGACAATGGACTAGTTTGCTTTGGCTATCCTGTGTCAGACATAACACCCTTCATGTACAGATGGCCCCCAAGGACGTGAAGAATGAGGGAACGAATGAGTGTTCTACCAGACAGTTTTACCTAAGTAAACAGTACTGAAAATGTCCTCCTGAAGCAAGAACAGTGTTAAATGCTCTTATTACCCATATGAGGTCATTTTCTACTCCCTCTCCCATGAATGAATGGGCTGGGTTAGATAAATAGCACACACAACAATGAACACAGGTCATATCTTCTTGAAATTAAATCCCAAGGCAGAATTATTGAAGCTTCACTGTATAGTTTCCATGTGATCTCATGCAAAACAAGACGAAGGACTGGTTCATGGCTGTGGAAAGCAGGATGGGAGGTGAGACCCTCCTGGAACCTTCCCAGCACTGTACCCCAGCGGTCTGCTCTCTGAACCAAGCCAGGACAACCAGTTTTGCTTTATTAAATGCTTCTGGGAGAATGACCAGTTTTCCAAAGCACAGCTGCAGGGATTTCTCCCCCTAGGGTCAGAGGCTTTGTAGAAGTGACTGATGGCACCCACAAAAAGTCACTTTGATCTAAGAAGCAGAGGTTACAGACCTCTGGAATCAGCTAGTCAAACCCAACTAATTTTCAGAAATTTTGCAAGACAACTGTGGAACTCCTTAAAATGCTACAAAATTATAACACATAAGTTTTATTAAAAGCAAAGATAATAAAAATCCTTGAACTCATCACTTCCTACTTCCTTTACTACATTTTACTACTAGCCATAGTTATGGGGTTATTTCCACTCATTGTGTTTTTGTGATCGGACCAGTACATAACGTGTGCTATGGATGCCCTGCAAACCCCAAGTCCAGGGACATCATCTGATAGCTTAAAGTCAGCATTGGTAAAAGTATTTATGTGCTAGAGCTCAGCAAATGCTCTAATCCAGGGGTGATCTCCTGCCCTCGGGGCCCTGTTTCTAATCATTGGCCAGCATAGTAGAGACATACACTGGAACAAACTCAGCAACTTTGGTCATGTGTTACAACATGAATTAAACATTCAGAAGAGGACAGTGCTTCCTAATGTATGTAGAGGAAGCCAAAAACACCTGTTCAGCATCCTCTAATCCATCAGAAAAGAAAATGCCCATAAAATTACTGGAGCAGACCCTTCCCTGTTTTATTTCATGAAAGCCACCATGTGTAGAACTTTAGTGTCAGGGACTCTCCTGTCCCTGGGAAGTACTTCACAGGAACCAAGCTCAGAAGAGATTATGTCTCAACTACATTTTAATACACTGGCTGCAAACCTCTAATGAAAAAAGCACATCAAAAGTCGCATATTGATCCATCAGCCTTTGTATGATCAGAGGCCCAGAAATGGAGTTGTACAGCAGAGGCTACTACTGTACTAACAGCAGGACAGAGGATCAGTCAGGTTTGTGTGATGACAGAAAGATATTTGAGGCAGCTAATTCATCAAGAGGAAAGGTTAATTTAACCCAGCCCAAGATACGGCTCTGGCATAGGGTCATTTCCTGACTTCATCACGTCCCACCAGATAGCAATGGCAGGAGGCTGTAGGGAGCAGGCCAGGGACTGCGTCTTGAACCAGGAAGACTGGGAGGCAGAAAATGGGCTTGCGCCTGTAGCAACCCACTCGTTAAAGCTCAAGAGTTTGCAGAAGAACTCCCGGGGGTCACATATAAACTACCTGTGAATTCATGCCCTACAGTGACCTGAGGACCTCTGTGGTGGTCGTCTTTCCTTCTCTGTAACAGATGCCAGAGACAGTCATCTTTTAAAGAGAAAAGGTTTTTTTGGCTTATGGTTTTGGAGATCCCAATCCATAATCAGACAGTTACATTCCTTTGGGCCACTGACAGGGGTGCTGCGAGTCAGTGTTGAGAAATCCGTCGCGGAGCGAAACAGATCACATGGTGGCCACACAGCAAACGGGAGGAAGAAGAAGCGTCTGAGGTTCTGCTGTCTCCTTAAAGGGCCTGTGTCCCCAAATGCTAAAGCTCTGCCCTGGGTTTCACCTCCCACAGGTTCTACGACCTCCCAGCAGTGCTACTCAACAGACTAAACTTTCAATCACAAATGACCTCTGGGGCACTAGGGAGATAGCACAGTAATCTAAGTGCCTGCCTGGCAAGCATAAGGACCCAGGTTCAAGCCCTAGTACTGCGAATACTGGCTCCACAGCATACTGGCCACTCAACCCAGGTGTGGCAGCACACACCTGCTGTTCCAGCACTGGGGAGGCTGAGACAGGAGGATCATTATGAGTCCAAGATGCGTCACAAGACCCTGTACCAAATAAATAAATGAATAAATAAATACCTGTGGAAGGGTACAATTAAACAATTAAACCAAATCTAAACCACAGAGGCCAGTAAAAAATAAAATTATTTTTAAATTTTGTAGGTATTCATGTAAGTTGATGGCAAAGAAGTCACCAGCCTAGGGACTCCCTCATTAATGAAAATAATAAAATCACCATGGTTTCAGTCAGTGGTAGATAAAGTAGAGGCTTATAAATGAGATCCCTTTGGGCCAATGTAACTGCTAAAATCCAACTCTCTTGAGGTTGTTTGTAAATATTCATATTGAAAAACAATCACATTAGTCAGAATACAGTAATGAGAAGAAGCATTTGCGCAGGTGCTTCATGAAGGCCAGCCAGAGGCGCCAGATCTCACGGCTGCCAGTCTTCCTCCCGGTTACAAGCTTCCTTCTCGTTCCTTGGTCGTGCTCAGGCCCTCAGCACACACGCTGCTGCAGGTGCTCAGAAAAGCAAGCAGCCTTGTGTATTTATGTAAGCGAGTCTTCCTTTCTTGAATCACTTCGGTTTCTTTTTTGTTAGTGCAGTTTTCCCAGGAGTTATGGTTGAAGTTATTCCCAAAACCATTATGAGGAAGTAGCCACACTAATTCAAGTTAAAGAGCAAAGAATAATTTGTTAAGAGAGAACCTGTGGTGAATGAGAAATGTACTCTCTTATGCTCGAAAGATGTGTGCTGATTGCTCTTCTCTATTTTCATCTCCTTTAAGGACAGCCTTGGGAAAAATATTTGGGATGGGTGGAGGCTGCTTCAGAACTTAGCTGCTTGTTCAAAAACAAAGGGAGCTTATATTCCCCTTGTCCCTATGGGGAACATTCCTGCCCTTGTTTCTGAAAAAAAAGACAGACCCCATTTTATTTCTACTTTGGAAAAAATATTTGTGTGGGAATTTGTCTTACCAGTGAGTTCCTCAACTTAGCTTTGCAATATTTCTGTCTTTTAATCAAATAAATGAGGAGATATGAGGCAAAACACATTCTCAGGATGTCCAGAAGCTTCCATACCCTTAGAAAATTTCATAGCCTTCCAACTGCTCCCCAGCTTCCTATCTGTCTATACAAAGGAGAAGAATTATTTTTAGAATACTTTTATCAACTTTCTCTTCAGTAACTTTCTGATAGACCCGTGTGGTCCGAAGGATAAAATAGAAAATCTTTAGTGTGACATTCAAGGCCCTCCAAGAGTTGCTTCCAATGTTCTGGCTCCCTTTCTCCTGCAGTTATTGGTGGGTGATCTAGGGCACTTTCCAGGAGCTAGAGCTATATTTAGTACTCTGAATTCATTAGACTATTTATATCTTAGAAGAAGCCAATGAGATATATGTTTTAAATCACTATTTTACCGAAAAGAAAACTGAGGCTCAACAAGACTAAATAAGTTTCTAGTGCTATGGTGGAGGCGCTCTTGCTGCAGTGTCCACGTGCTACCCCCAGGCCCTCGCCACTGTGCTCCAGGACTTGTTGTCTCGTTACCCAGCTCCTGTTCAAGCTAGGTCTTTAGTTTGGAATGCCTTTTCCCTACAACCTTGCTCAGCCTCCAGGACCCAGTTCTAATGCTTCTGCCTCCTCCAAGTCTCCCTACTGCTATCACCAATCAGTTGAGAGTTCTCTTGCTTGACTCAGATAGAACTCATGAATCAGCAAAGGGCAGCTCTACTGGTAGCCCTGAGTTCTTAGTACAATGGGCCCTGGTATCACCTGCATCAGTTAATGCTGGGCTCCATCAGTGGGCGCTGCCAGCTGCTATTGGTCTGTATTGGCTTGTGCCAGTGTCAGCCAACTGTGCCAGTTGCTGTTCTCTGTCACTGATCTTCATTGGCTGCTGGTCGCTGGAGCTCTTCATGCTAACAGGCCCCAGTTCTTGCAGTGTATTTCTCTTTAAAAGCAACTGCTGTGTTCCCACTGCTCAGGATAAAAATCCCAAGTAGGTTTTACCCCACCCTCTGAGTCATGCTACCTGAAAAATAAATTAGCAGACTTACGAGGCCACCAGAGCCAGGCTTTCTGTGAACTGGACCTGTGCAGTAACACAAAACGCAGTACACCACAAGAATCCCACCTAGAGCACTGCTTATACAGTGGGAGCAGGCCTGTGACTGGTCCAGATTCAAGCTCCCTGGGTCGTCTGAACTGATCTAAACTCAAGCCTCTGTTTCCCACTTATTGCTCTAAATTGAATTCTACTTTTTAGTTCAATTTCAAACTCTTTACAGTCAGGCAGACATCTGGAGCAGGTGATGGGTGTTTGTGCAGGACTACTGTGGCTGCCACAGCAGCAGTCCAGCGGAACATCAGGAGATGCTGTTTGATTGACAGCTGTCATAGCTCTGTAAGAAATGGCAGGGCTGAAGCTGGTTGGGGGGGGGATCTTCAGAGGGTCCAGCTGTGTTCCTCACAGCTTAATGGGGTTTGGGGAGGCTGGATTTGCTGCCCCCTGCTGTTCATTCAATGGAATGACCTGTAGTTAAGATGGGGTTATTTAGGAATTGGCCATGGTCAATTAAACTTGGCAAAATCTACTGAGTACTAATTATTACTTCTGCGGAATTTCTTTGCAAGAAATCCACAAAGTCTGAAAAAAATGTTTTCGGAGGCTGGGGATGGTATTAATGGGCCCTCATCCCTCCTGGAGTGGCAGAAATGGTAGAGGGGACCATGGCTGACTTCTTATCCTAGCAGCCCTGAGAATGGCGTGGAGGGACATGGAGGTGAGTTGCCCCAGCCCCGCCTCCAGGGACTGTGGGGGAAATGAAAGAAGAGAGGGATGGGAGATGATAGCATGTGGTGCAACCACACCCTCGCTGGCCCGCTGGCCCTCTTACCCTCTGGTCATCTCAATACAAAAGGGGAAGAGCTACACTTCTCATTTTTCTAGCAGGGGCTCCCTGCTTCATTTTCCTCTTAAAACATTTTACCCTTTTGGTCAGGAAAGCTATCAGGAAGTCATTCGCGATCACAGTACCTTGACACCAGGGCCTGCTACTGCACGTACAGAGTCTGCCAAGAAAAGTGCACGCACACTTCAGGGAAAGAACAACTTGTATAAACATTTAATGCTAAATTTACTGTGATAGCATAAGATTAATACAAGTTACCTTTATGGCCTCAACAATTACAAGAGGTGCTCAGGGTGGTGGTCATTGGCCTCCAGATATTTATTAGTGAGGAGAACTGCAGCTTGGGTAGCATTGGTCAAAGTGTCCATTGAGATTGATGCACCTCAATTTTCAATTTCTTCTCTAAGGGCCAGCAGTGTGGTGGTTTACCCTTCGACCTACACCCTTTAGGGCTGCCATCGATAAAAGTCTGCAGGTGTTAAATTGGGAGTACAAGCACATGGAGCATTATGATTTTCCTGAAGCATGTAAACATTTTTTTCAGACTTTGCGTATTTCTTGCAAAGAAATTCTGCAGAAGTAAAAATCAGTATTTGGTAGATTTTGCTAAGTTTAACTGACCATGGCCAATTCATAAGTAACCCCTTCTTAACTACAGGTTGTTCCACTGAATTAACAGCAGGGGGCAGCAAATCCAGTTAAAAAAGAATCTGGGACGCCAGTGACCTGGGGATATAGGGGTTCACCCTGGCAGGCGGTGAGTTTAATTCAAAAAAAAAAAAAAAATCACATTGACTGTCTGAATTCCAGTCTTGGCCCTTCTTCCTTTAACCAAATGGACTTTCGCACTTTCTTTAATCTTCTTTAGCTTCAGGAAGGTCATTAATAAAATGTCGGTGCCAACATGCATAATTATATTAGCTAAATGGCAGCTGTTATCATTATGGACTGCAGAGTTCCTGGGGACATGCTTTTGACCGCCAGCCTCTGACTCGCCCCCACCTCATCAAGTAGCACTCACTGTCCTCCGCCCCAGCATTCCAGCCAGAACGGAAGCCAGCCGCGACTCCTTGCACCCATCACCTGTCATAACATAGACACGGTGAGCATAGCTTCGCTGCCCCTCCAGAACATCTCTTACCTGCCCCCTTCTCTTTACCACTGCAATTGCCGCCCTAGCCTGGCCCGCCTTTGCCTTATCTTCCTGCCTCAGTTTCTGGAATGTCATCTCAACAGCTCCTTCAGAGCCGTCTCAGTCCTTTCCATTCATTTTCTATCTTAAAAATGTACATCGGAGGGGCTGGAGAGATAGCTCAAGTCTAAGCACTTGCCTGGCAAGAGTAAAGACCTGGGTTTGATCCCCTTGTATCGCATGCCATGCTGGACCAGGTGAGACAGGAGGGTCACTACCAGTCTGGGCTGTGTAGCGAGACCCTGTACCAAATAAATAAATAAGCAAATAAATAAACACAAAATGTTTTATATGTGCATCAGGAAAAAAAATATGTGTATTGGAGCCAGGTGTGGTGACACTACCTTGTAATCCCAACATACCAGTAGAAAGGCTGAGGCAGGACGACTGAATTTTCAAGTCCAGCCTAGACAACTTAGTAACTGAAGTGAAACCTGGTTTCAAAATTAAAAAAAAAAAGAAAAAGAAAAAGAAAAATACTAGGTATGTTGTGCAGTGCAAAGGTCCTGGGCTCAATTCGCAGACCACACACACAGAGAGAGAACAATAAATCAAATCACACTAGTCCCTTCTTGGGACCATCTGTTTTATTCACTTCCCCACCCGCAAGACAAAATCCCTGACATCTGCGATTTAAAGGAGGTTTGACTCACAGGTGTTAGAGGACTGGATCATGATCAGCTGGCTCCAGGTAGAACCTGCGAGGCAGAAGGGAGCAGCAGAGAAAGGATGTCCGGGGGCCACCAGGGGGCAGAGAGCAGGGAGGAGCCATGGTCAAAAACACACGTTTCCACATCGTGCCCTCTTCTGACCCAGGTCCCATCCCTGAACTCGCAGCTGTGAGCCCATCGGTCAACCAATCCACGGAAGGGTGTGGCATCCCGCGGGCCCACCACCCTCAGAGCCCTACCACGGAACGCAGGCGCACTTTGGTTGAAACCTGTAACAGTGTCCCGTGGCTTCCTAGCACCTGTAGAATAAATCTAATTCCTGAATGTGATCAAAGGGCCGGCCAGATAGCTCAGCAGACTACAATGCCTGCTTAGGCAGAGCGCAGCGACCAGGGTTCGATCTCTGGCATTCCGTGCTAGCCCTGCCCCGGGGACATGCTGAGAAGGCAAGCGAGACTGGACGTGGTGGCGTGCGCCTGTAATCCCAGTGCTTGGGAGGCTGAACACAGGAGGATCACTATGAGTCCAAGCTGTGTAGTGAGACCCCGTAGTCCCTGTACTAAATACATTTTTTTAAAAAAAGAAGTAATCAGCAAAACTTTTCCGCTCACTCCCTCCCTCGCTCTGAGCCCCCGGCTCCTGCTAACCTTGCACGGCCGCTGCATCCCGCAGCCACCATCATAGTTATCTGCCAAGACCTCATCAGCCACTATGAGATGTTCTCTGACATTTACAAGGCCCGGGAGATCACGGACCGGCTGCGCTTGGAGGTGGAGGGCAAGGAAACCAGCTTCACAAAAGAGGCCCACAAGAAGTGCATTAAAGATTATACGAAATCAATCAAAGACAAACTTGAAGAACAAAGACCAGAAAGAGTAAAACCATTTATGACTGGGGCTGCAGTCACATCCTTGCTAATTTCAAAAACTCTCAGTTCTTTATTGGTGCAAACATGAATCCACATGGCATGGTTGCGCTCCTGGACTACCGTGAGGATGGTGTGACCCCATTCATGATTTTCTTTAAGGGTGGTTTAGAAATGGAAAAATGTTAATGGATTCGGTGGTAACCTTGGATCTATCACTTGTCCTAACTGGCTGCTGCTTGTCATCTACACAACACCAGGATTGTAGAAAAATGGGACTCATGTCATCTTGAACACTTCGTTTATTTTGACCGTGATTTTTTTGGAGTGGAGGCATTGTTTTTCAGGGAAAAAAACACAGCATGTAGATTGTCTAAAAATAAAGTGTATTTAAACTCATTTGAGAGAATGCCTCTTAGTTTAATAGTTATCTAAACTAAGTGCATTGTAGTGTTCATGGAGAAGACAGAACCTGGTCAGAGACCACGGCGAAAAAGCATAACACTGTCTTCAAATAACTTCTGCAGTGGAACTGCTTCTGAGGCTGGAATTTAAGACAAGAATCAAAGCTTTAACTCTGAGTAGCAGAGAAGGGAAAGCGACTATGCTCATAGCAGTGCCAACATTTGAAGTGGAGCCTTACAGATTTCATCACCTGTAACGGAAGTAGTTATCCCTGGAAGAGATTACCAAAAGAATAAAAAGACTTAACTCAGTTGGAAGCAAAGGAAAAAAAAAAGATACACAGCAAATGTTTGCATTTTTAAGTTATTTCAGTAAATGACACCCTGCCATTAACCTCACTCAAAATGCTTGCTCCTGCTTCAAACACACTTACCCATCATTCTTATTACTTTCTGAAACAGTTCCAGAAGTCCCCTTTCATGAGTGTTTTTACAAATGTGATAAAAAATATGATACAAGGGCCAGCGAGATAGCTCAGCAGACTAAGCACCTGCATAGGCAAGCACAGGAATGGGGTTCAATCCCCAGCATGCCATGCAGCACTGGCACTGCCCCTGGGTGAGCTGAGCCAGCCACCAAAACCAGGTGTGGTGGCGCGCACCTATAATCCCATCGCTGGAGATGCTGAAAACAGGAGGATGACTATGAGTCCAAGCTGTGTAGTGAGACCCTATACTAAATACATTTTTAAAAATACATGCTGCTTCTGAACGCCAGCCAATGGGAAGGCAGGCTTTAAGAATGTTCCGATTTGTGCTCATCCACCTATTTATTCACCAGAGGACTTGTGGGTCTTTTTCAAAGTCAAAAATACCATGAAAGGTAAGCATTTTGAATGGGTTCAAGACATTGAAGCAGCCACAACAGCAAAACTAATGATGCTAATGAAAGAGGATTTCCAGAACAGCTTCAGACAGGGACAAGAAGGAGGGATGTGTGTTTCAAGTTGGAGGACGCATTCTGAGGAAGATTAATGGTAAGATACTTTGTTTTTTTTGTTTTTTTTTTCTTTTTTTTTTTATATTTTTTTTAAACATTTATTTATTTATTTATTT
>NDGM011188971.1:0-10187 GCA_002564305.1 Octomys mimax
TTTTTTTTTTTCCTTTTCTTTTTTTTGTTGGATTTAGGGGAAGGGTCTACAGGGTTTTCAGGGTCTTACTACTAGATTGGACTTGTAGTGATTCTCCTGTGTACAGCCTCCCAACTGCTGGGATTACAGGTGCACGCCACCATGCCCAGTCTCAATTGCCCTCTCAGCATGCCCCAGGGGTAGGGCCAGCATGGCAGGCCCAGGGATTGAACCCCCAGCCCCTGAGCCTGCTCGCAGGTGCTTTAATCCACTGAGCTATTTAGCTGGCCTTCAATTTGAATTTCTTGAATAACCAATGATGTTGAACATTTTTTCATGTATTTATTTATCAGTTTTAATTCCTTATCTGAGAAGTGTATATTCATTTCAGATGCCCATTTTTTGATTGGGTCTTTGAATTTAGGGGCCTGATTTTTTTTAATTATTTATATGTTCTAGATAGAAGTCCTTTGTCTGAGGGACAATTGACAAAATTTTTGTTCCCAATTTTTGGGTTTTCCTTTTACTCTGTTGGTGATTTCTTTTGACATACAGAAGCTTTTAGAAAAGATGAGATCCCAGTTGCTGATTCTTTGAGGTATTTCCTGTATTTCTGATGTAGTTTGTTTTTGTTCACTAAATCTCTGCCTACCCCTATGTCTTCAAGATTTCCACCTATTTTCTCCTCTAGTAAATTTAGTGTTTCTGTTTTAATATTTAAATCTTTGATCCATTTTTACTTTGGTTTAGTGCATGGTGCTGGCATGAATCTAATTTTAGCCTTTAGCATGTGGAAAGGGGCCAAATATGTTCACTGGAAGAAAGATGGCCTCTTTAATAAATGGTCCTGGAATTTTTTTTTTAATGAAAACAAAGTACAGTCACCAGGTGTAATGTGTGGTACAGCCTACACAAGCATGCACATAAAAATTGCAAAGTATAGGTCTTCACAAAGAATTATATATCATAAACTGAGACAGCAGTGTGAAGACTTGAATTTGAAAGAATCTAAGGTTTGAATATTAAAAATCGCTAACCTTTGATTCCACAAGAAAAATCATCTCTATGAGTGTTTAGAAGCAAGTCACAGTTTCTCTCTCTCTCTCTCTCTCTCTCTCTCTCTCTCTCTCTCTCTCCATCTCTCTCTGCTAATAATGAAACTGAGTCAATAAGAAATTATAATAAGGCTTCTGAGTCCCCTCTAGTCTCCTGTGTCTCCCAAACCACCAACCTTAAGGAGAAGTATATTTCCCACCCCTGGGAAACAGAGAGCCCTGAGATTTTCAAAGATCCTTTTCCATGCCCTGATTTATGACCATGAACAGCAACAAACACAATTTTGCTCTGGGATCAAACAGTGCTCAGGGTGGTCCAATTAATTTAGAAACTCTGACCACTGAGCATGTAAGAGAGACAGACAGACAGGATGGCACCATGTAGCCAGATTTTCTGTTACTAGGACAAAATATTTGATCCCCACAATTTAAAGGAGGAGGGGTTGGATATGGTTCATGGTTTCAGGAAATTCAGCCTATGGATAGCTGGCTGCATGGCAAGAGCACCACAGTGGTAGGGCATGGCAGAGGAGAATTCTGAGTTCATGGATCTGGGAGGCAGAGCTGGGGAGAAGAGCAGGGGAACAGCACCAGAAAGGGAGAAATCAGGAACCCAATACAGACCCCAAGATCACCCCACTATGACCCACCCAGATACTCCCAGAAGTGATCTTTACTAACCGCCTGACTGCTTGAAATCAATCAAGTTGACAAGTAAACTTAACCATCACAGACATACAGACAGAGACCTAAAGCCAGAGGCAAAGAGAGACATACAGAGACAGAGGCAGGCAAAAATGCCTGTGTGCTTTATAAAATCACAGAGAACTCTTGGGTGAGCCGGCATGACCTTCCTACTATACATAAACAAACTTTGACAAGCTAGAAACCTAAACACCATAATGAAGAAAGACCCCCCCCCAAGACTCCATGAATAAATGCAGTTGCTTTTATTCACATTAATTTTGACCCCTAACTAGTGAAAACTTTAGTAGGGAAACATAACTCATAGTGTCTAAGTTAAAAGTTTTCTACAACTTGGCCTCCCGGTGGGAAGTTTTTCTTCACTTTACCTTCTGGCTTTGATGGAAATTGTTAAGTCATAGTTCTGCTTATAAAATGCATGGTGTTTAGCCAATAATCCCCTGTGGACCCAGAGAAAACCCTGCACTCTCTGCCCATGGCTTTGCAGTCCACAGTCCCCTGCAAATCTAGTTCTAGACCTCAAAGGGCCCTGTGGCATCAGGCATCCCTGATGAAGGAGAGCATGCAACAGACACAGATGGATGTGGGCGGGCATGGCTTCCATGGTGACCCTGCCTCCAGCCGCCTTCCCTGCCTTCCTCTGTGCACTGATGCTGTTGAGGTTGACTTAGCATCACCCCCTGCTTCCAGCTCTTTCCTCCACCCTGGAATTAGTCATGAGAAAAAGGGCTGCAACTGCGGCCCTGGGAATCAGAGAAATACAAAACACATCCTGCTGGTGGCTGCTTAGTGTATAACTTGTGCTCCAATGCTGACTCTACGAGCCACTTCAGGCATGAAGTCTGCTGCTAGATGGCTTAGGTAAACATAGATCCCAAAAATACATGAGTCACTTAGATATGTACGTCATAATGTCACAGTGAGACCACAGCCCCTAGGAGCTTCCCTCATCTGGCGCTGTGCTGGCCAGTAGAGCATGGTCCCCTAAGTGTAACCAAATTAAATTTATTAAGTTTGAATCTAAAGTGATGGAGAAGATATCCTGTTGCGTATTCACCTTCCTCTTCAAACCAGCCACCTATACAAGCCATGAGTAGCTGGCAGCACTCTGCATGGACATGGGTCATGCTGCCTCTTCTGCCCAGGTGTGCATGCCTCCTGGCATAGTGCACACACATGCACTCCTGCAGGTGTATGTTAGTGTCTGACACAGGGTGCTCCAGCCCTGCTGTCACCTGTCCTCACCTGCACCTCCTGCTGTCCACCCACTGTTCCTCCGTGCTAGCCATGGCCATTGCACACGTGGCATACAGCCCTCTCTCTTGTCCTCTGCCTTATGGGCTCTGCCCTGGAGCATCTTCCTGAGAACCCCTCCTTCTTCTCTGTGGTGCTGTTCCTGTCCCCTTCTGCAAGAAGCCCTGCATCATCGCCTCCTGTGTGTCCCCTCCCCCAGCCTGTCCGTCCTCCCTTCTGCTTCATCTTTACAGCCCCATCACTCTCCATCATCACAGTATATATTTATGTTCTGTTCATCTTTACCTCTCTCCTCCATCACAGTTTCCATGACGCAGGGATGTTGTTCTCTGGGCTCACAGCTCAGCTCTAAATGTGACCACAGAGACAGCTGTTAGAAGAACAAGTAAGTGTTACTCACCTTCTTCCGTCAGCATGCAGGGCCCAGCAGGGCTGGCTCATGTGTGCTGTGACAGTGACAGCTCTTCCATCTGATACAGGGTTGTGAGAAGTTCCCCTGTTCTAAGGAGTGAGGGTTTCTAGAAACACCAGTGCTCAGCCCAGATGCACAAACAGCTGGCAAACTCCATACCTGTTTCCAGGGTCAGGAAGACACATTCCTTGGCCTCGGTTTCCTGTGCAAGGTAGTTCTGTTCTGTCTTCAGTGTCAGCTGGAGCATGCTGGAGGATGCCTAGCCTCCTTATTCCTACAGAGGAACAGAAGAATTCAAGGCACAGACGGGAGCCAGGCCCTCAGCCCTGTAGCATCAAGTGCCTCAGTGGAGAGGCTCAGTGTAAGTGCCGATGGCAGGGCTGGGAGGCTGAGCTCCCTCACCCCATGGCAGAGACATAGATGATAGCAGGATCACCTGAAGTTGAGGGGAAGGATGGTTGCCAAAGGCAGAGTAAGATAGCAGTGGTGAGCATCCCCACACAGAGGGGAAACAAGGCAGGCATCTGGGCATACTGAACAATGGCGTATAGCCCCAAGGTAGCCCCAGAGGCTGGAAATGCACTTCGAGCAGCTGCATGGCACCCCAGGACCACCACCAACAGAGTCAGAGAGCTCCTGTTTGGAGATCCAGGCCTCGCAGACAGGCCAGGAAGGGGCTGTCTCTCCAAGTGCATTCACTGCTTTGGCTGTGGTGGGTGTCTGTTGCTTGTAGCAGCACAGAGCGGGGACAGGGAGACCTGGGACAAGGCAGGTACCCATACCTGGCCTCCATCCTGCCTAAAAACATGAGCTTTTTTGTCCCAACTGACTACATACAAGCAGTGTCTATCTCCCCACGCTGAGCAATGGCAGACACAGAACCCACCAACCATGCTATCTCCAGAAAATAGAGAAAGACAGCAACAGGACCAAGCAAACGATTGCAGACACTCAGATCAGCCCAGTCCTAGATCTTTCCTGAAAGGCAGCATTTCTACTTTCCTTTGTTCAAAAAAAAAAAGTCCTAGCTAATTTTAAATAATTTTTATAAGCTCTAGGAAATCATATACCAGCTATCAATCATTCATTTTAAACTGTGTGAGAATTTTTGTTAGTCTCCAAAAATGCAACTCAGATACCTCTCCCTGCACCATCAAGGCCCTGAGTAGCAGGAGTCTCTTCTTGTCCCCAGATCCTGACACCTCTCCTTCAACCCCTAAGGGTTGGGGCTCCTTGTCACTCCTGTGACATTGCTCCAATTTTGATCGGTACTCAAAAGTCTGTAATTGCAAAGAGTCATGGAGGAAAAACACCCTATGAGGTGGAAGAGTATGAAAAAATAAATGAAGATTGAATTCAACCATAAGCAAATACAATCATCAGAGAAGAGGGCCCTGGGGACCCCAAGGCATTGCTTCACTCAGAGATGAAACCACACAGGAAGTCACTCTGGTGAGGACCCCACTGCTGCTGCAGCTGGGCTCCTCATGGAGTGGTTCTTTCTGGTCCCAGGACCTGCATTCCCTCTAGTGTGACATGAGAGCCATGAGTGTGTCTTCCCTGTCTCTTCCTGTAACTCTGACATTCTGTGATGTGAGGAAACAACAGCAGCAGATCCTGCTCCAGCATCAGAATGGATACTAGCAGGACAACATAGGGAGTCATAAAGGGCCTGTGTCAGCCACATCGGGGAGGGCTTCCTAACCCTGGCAAGAAGGCTGAAAGCAGCACAGCTGCAAAAGATGCAACAAGGAGCAAGGATGGTTGGTGGAAGGTGGCGTTCAGTGCCTCACATGACCCCTGCTAGCCATGTCACTCTCCACCTCTCCACAGCCCTGGGTCCATATGGACCTCACAGGGCCGGAGAGCTCCTCTAGCTGAGCACATCCAGGTAGGCCGTGGAGGACAAAGGAGAGGCCAAGGGTGGGATATAAGGGCCCTAGTGCCAAGCCCAGCACTCAAGCTACCCCAGTGTGGGGTCCCAGGGAGAACTGGGACAGACAACCCCTGTGGGTTTCAGCATCCAGAGTGTTGAGGACACTGACTAGGACTGGTGGCCCACGCTCCAGATCAGCCTGCAGAAATGGTTGGCTGGGAACACAAGACCACAGGACCTGGGTCAGCAGAGCAAGGAGGTTGAGTTCACCCTGGTCCCTCTCTGCACAGCCCCTGACAGTTCTCACTTGCTTCCTGTCTCCCTGCTTGTCCAGTTCCCTAAAATCTCTGGAGTTGTGGGTTTGAGCTTCCTGGAATGAGCCCAGAGCTTCCTTCACTTTCCATTCTCTTTTCCATGCTGGAATGGACTTGACTTCTTGAATCAAATCAGGATAAGTGGGAAGGCCCAGCTGAGCTTCAGTCCAGCACCAGCCACGGAGGCAGGTACTAGGAAGACACCTTCAGTTCAAGAAGCTTAATGCCAAGTATGAAGGGAAGGAAAGTGGCATAAGACAAATGCTAGCAGCATCAGCCACAGAGGCCTTCTGCCAGCTGTGCACCAAGAGCCACAGTGTAGCTAATCTAGACCAAGCCCACTGGTTGCCATGGAAACAGAGCTAGTGCTGCCTGGGAAAAGCATACTGGCTCCTATGATGGGCTCTGAGCTCTGCCACTTAGCTGCATGTAGTTTGAGAAATCTGCAAACATGTGGCTGGGTGTGGTTTCTTTCAGAAGAAGCTGAGAGTACTGACTGGAAGGATTTTTGAGGTCTCATGGTGAGCCCCTTAGAGATGTGTGGGCCCTCTGCAATAAGAGCTAAGGAGCTGCATGCTGTCCGCACTGCCTGCAGGAGTCACACCTACTAGACACACATGTGCGCTGCTTCCCCACCCATGTGATGTGGCGTGTAAAGTCACTGCGGTCACTGCAATTACCATCATCTTCATGTAATTAGAAAATACAGTGGAGTTTAAAGTAAAAGATTCCTTATAGTGAAAGACACACCCTCATGAGTCCCATTTAAAATATTCAAAATATTCCCCTCACTTCAAACACACTTATCCCGTCGTTCTTGGCAATGTAACTTTAGTACACTCTGTGTGTGTGTGTGTGTGTGTGTGTGTGTGTGTGTGTCTGTGTGTCTGTGTGTCTGTGTGTCTGTGTGTCTGTGTGTTGGTAACAGGGATCAAACTCAGGACCTTGCACTTGCCAGGCAGGCACTTACACTTCTGAGCTATCTCCCCAGCCTGGCAATGTATCTTTGATTGTGACTTTGAGGGGCTGGAGAGATGGCTCAGTGGAATAAGTGCTTCCCTGATTGTGACTTTTTTTCAACTTTAACATTCATTCTGGTTTTTTTGATTGTACCTTGCATTTTTAAATTTCTGTGTTTGTGAGTTAGAAATATATCTGGGTAGAGCTTTACTTCTGTAAGTATCTTAAATGCCTCTTCAGTGAAGCAGGAATCAGGGGTCTTGCCGCTGAAAAGCTCCCCTGGCCTGGGCAGGCCTGTCCTCCCTGCGCCTGCCAGGCCGCCCCCTAGGCTGCAGGCCTGCTAGCCCACAGCGTCTGTTAGTGACTAGAAAAAGAAGCAGAAACTCTGTCTTCACCAGATGTCAAAAGAATACAAAACAGTGTTTCAGACATACCTCTGGGGGACAAATTGCTCAAAAACTAATGCTTATAGTTATAAATTTGTGTCCCCCGAGACCCTCGCCATGAGGGTGGAACAATGCACACCACCGAGGTCACATTTCTGATTGCCGGGGGAGCATACATTGTTTAGAACAGTCTGGCTCAAAGGAGAAGATTCAGACCTGTCGCATTCTAGGAAGCTGTCCTAGGAGTTAAACTTGCACACAAAACACGTTGGAAAGGAGGTCTGGAACCGCTGATGGGGGCTTGGGAGGTCACCCGGCTGAGCGTGGAAGTGCCCTCGCTTGATGAGCTCATCCTGAGTAGCCAAGGCTGCTCTCCTTCCACCCCACAGTGAAGACGCCAAGTCGGCCCCCACCTGGGAAGCCTCGGGACTCACACCTGCCAGCGAGGAAACCCTTCCGATGGCGTTTCCTGCGGGCTCCATGGATCGCGGATTTTGAATTCAGGATTGAAAAAAAGAAAACTGAAGTACTTTGGCCTTCATTAAGCCTCTATCTAAATAACCACGCCCTTTTCCCTAGAACAGATACATGTAGTTTAATTTTTTGAAAAATGCTTCTTCTTATCACAAATACATCCCCCTTCTTTGATAGAACATTGTTTGCTAGATAGAAACTAGAAACAGCAACTCCTGAAACTATTGTGGCTAGAACATTTACTCCCTGCATTGTTTGTACCATATTTTTAATTTTCCACGGTCACAGAAAATTCTGGTCCATTTGCTAAATCCCACGTCTGCGTGTGGCTTATTTCCATTTCAGGCTCAACAAAAACACACTCGAAGGGGAAAATGCCTGAATGTGTCGACCAGAGACGAAATTCCAGGGGATCCCTGTCAGTGGTCCCCAGTTCTAGAGGAAGCTCAAGCAAAACATGGGGAATTGAACCCAGGTCCTTCCCACTGGGCTACATTCTCAACTCTTTCTTTTTTGTTTTGAAACAGGCTATCAGTGAGATGCTAAGTTCCCAGACAGGGCTCAGGCTTGTGATCCTCCTGCCTCCGCCTGCCAGAGGACTGGAACTACAGGTGTGCCCCAGCACATCTGGTTCACAGCACATAGCTGACTAATCGATTGACTGACTGTTCCCCTCCATTAGTCCACCTAGTTAAGAGTTGGCTTTATTTAAAATGGGTTTTGAAGTAGTTAAGTACTGGTAACTTGAGAAATTCTATTAACCTGGGCCATGCATGCTACTGCCAGCAGCCATTCCACAGGCACTTCCATCTGTCACAACACCTCATCGCCACCAAGCCCTAGTGAGTCAAAGAAAAGCCAAATCCTGCAGTAGGCTGCGTGTCCAGATGCACTTTCTGCAGCCTCTTTCTAGACTCCTCCCACATGCCAGCTGGCTTCCCTGGACATCTGCTCCGGGGCAGATGTGCCATGACAAGTTGAGCTGCATCCGCACCAGCCTCTTCAGAAGGCAGGAGCCTGCGCAGCCCATCCTCTTGTATTGATGGAATTCTCCTAAGAGATGTCCAAGAAGAGCCAGGTGGTTTCTCTAGCCCCCCTGCACGATGCACTTATTGAGTCTCTGCAAACGGAGGTCACCTGCACCACACGGTTTGCAAGTGACCGACCTGAGGCAGGTTCTGTGCTCTCCTGCTTCTGTGGCTGCCAAGGTCAGAGCAAGCTGTGTGCCTACTACACTTCCCGGGAAGAGCCTATAGAGAGCAGGCACGTTTCCCCTATTGCTCAGAAGGTGCAGGGACCCAGGGCAATGATGCAGTGATGCAGTGTGAAGAAGCATGTCTGTTTTCTTTCCATCTCCTTGGGAGAAGGTACCATGAGTGGCATGATTAATAGGTACTGAATATTTAAAAGGTAAGATGTTCCCCCAAGCAGCAGGAGCAAGGAGAGGAAGTCCGCTGAGATAATCTGAGATTAGCATGCAGGCATTAACAGTCTTATACCTTGCTCACGTGGTGGAAGGTGAAGAATTTCCACAAACGCAGACCACTGCATTCTTTCCAGCATAGGCTTTATCATGGCTTTGGAAGCAATGAGGAGGATTAGATGGGGGGTTTCCCCTGCCTGGTCCCCATCTCAGTGAATTCCTCCCTTTCCAAATTCTTTAGGATGCCAAGGTGAGCTCCCTAGGAGAACTCAAGGAGAAATCCACGGGCTGAACCTTCGCTGGCTGTGGTTTCGTCTTTGGGTTAACCTTTGACCCACCGTGTGTGTTTTCATATTTTCAGACCATGATTCCTAAAGCATCTCAGGGTTACTTAGGTGCAGCAGCGCAGCTATAAAGCATTGTCGTGGTTATCTCCGGAGACAGCCCAGACTGGTTTTCCCAAGGATGCTTCTCCAGTCGTGACCCATGTGTATAGCAAAGTGCATAAACTGAGAGGAGATGATAACACTCATATTCTAGAAATTCATTATAACAGGATTGGTTCATTTCCTCAAAGACTGAACCCCAGGCCAGCGGCGAGGGTGCATTCGCGATTAATGTTGCTGCAACATTTCTGAGTGTGTTCGTTGGTTGCTTTTTGTTTTGCTTGGTTTTGTTTTCTTTTCACTTGCCGTTCTTTGGGGGTTATGTCTTTCCTTGCAATGAGGACAGTGATGTATAGGAATTGTCCAAAGAGGGACAATTGCAAGAGAAATGTGCTCTGGCTAATACATGGGAATTTGACTTGCTGATGTTTGGGAGGTATCTTAACTATTTATTGACACTAGGTGGGCTACCAAAGATGCTATTTTCTGTTGTTGCTGCATTGAATTCTGAATCTTTTTCCTCCAACAAAAGTCTTTTCTGCATAAAAGTCTATGAAAAAGGCACCAGAGAGCCTATATCTCTGCTTTAGCCAACTATTATTTGCTCCCAGTCAATATCTCTCATGCCTTTAAATCATCATTAAGCATTAGAAATTCTTCTCAGTACAGTATTTTAATCACAGAAACAAAGAAGAGATGTAAAAAGAGCGCACACTTGCCCAAATCCAATCTAAAGGACACACTCATTTGTAATTCAAAACCCATTTATAATTGTCAGTGTACACAATAGAGCTTACCTAGGATGGCAATTGGACATATAAATCCCAAATATTCTTTTAGTAGGAAGCACAAGGTATTTTTGATGAAGCAGAAGAGTTTTAGGTCAATTTTAACAAGACCTTTTTTGTGTGTGGTACCAGGGATTGAACTCAGGACCCTGTGCTTGCCAGGCAAGCACTTATT
>NDGM011188973.1:0-10890 GCA_002564305.1 Octomys mimax
GCTTCCCTGGCAAGCGCAAGGGCCTGAGTTCAATCCCCGGTTCTGCCACAAAAAAAAAAAAAAAGTTTCCTGTCCAATGCATGTCCTGGAGAAAGTGTGGACAGGAAAAATTGGAGTGTAACTACAATTCTTGCATAAGTCAACTAGAAACTTCTAACAAAATATGGCTACTCTGTTGTACATCTTCATTACTTCATTTAGCTGAGGCTATGGTCTTTCAAAATTCACATCCATCTACCTCATTTTAACTCATAGAAATATCTTTTTAATAGAGCCAGCAGGCTTCATCTCTATTATATCCTTTCAGCATAATTTCTGTAAGAGAAAATATCTATACTTTGTGCTCCTCTCCCTTCAGCAGCCTTATGATCATTTATGGAGCTCTTATTCCCCCTGGCCAGTATTGAAGATGACCAACAGGACAACAGCAGCATCCACACCTCTCTTCAGAGCCAAGAACCTCCGCTGGAAGCCCAGAAGGGAAAAGCAGATGTTACAGTAGTCACTAACATTGGTACAGCATGAAACACCCTTGAAAGAAACCAAACCAAAATCTAATTTTACAAAAAAAGAAAAAAAAAGTGCCTTAAATACTATATAACATCCATCAATGTCAAGGATGAATGATAGAAGCTTTAAAAATATTTTATGGTGATATTGTAGACCAAATCAAGCATATTCTTGCTAATTCCAAAAACTGTCAGTTTTTTCATGGTGAAAGAGTGAATACACATAGCGTCATGGGTCTGCTAGTTGGCCATGAAGATATTATCTCATGTATCAATTTAGGTAGATGTTATTTTCAAAAGGAACAATGTTAACATATTTAGCAATATACTTTTAATTTATTACTTATATATAACTGGCTGCTGCTATTTTTAATAACACATCAGGATTTAAATTAAACTAACATTAGAGTGAACTCATAAAGAGATAGATAGACAGATAGATCATTTACTGTAAGGATCATTACCTAATCATTACTTCCATTAAAAAGCAAATTTAGAAATCATAATACAAAACACACTTAAAACTATATATGTATGTACATATACAAGTACATATATTATACATTATGTATTATATATTAAATGTGAAAAAGTCTATCCAGAATTCTATCCAAGCCTCTGAACATCACTGGGAGCCTCCAAAAAAAGGGAAAATTACAACAAGGATGAAATCACCACAGAATCTTTAGAGAGGTTATTTTTCTCTTTTGCTGTGCATTAAATTGATTAGTTGGCTCTGTGTCCCCTTATGAAAGAAAGTGCATTCACAGTGGCAAAGCTGATAACACTCTGAAATCCATTATGAAGAACAACTAAAAACCAAATCTAGCGTATACAATCAAAAATAGTCCAGAAAACCTGACTACATAAATTGTGACCCCACACACGTCTGTCTTCCTCAGCAATGTACTAATTGCAGAGATGGAGCGCTCCTATTTCGCAGTCCAATTCACAAAGGACTCTGCCGCATATGACTCCTTGGGTAAAGTCTGCAGATTAATCACTGTGAACACAGCTGGACCTTTTCCTCTCTCCAGAAAAAGTAGGCCATGGGGAGGGCAATTCTTCCCATACCTTTGTAGCTGCCAAAAATGAAGCAAAGAGCTGCGGTAGTGTGTCCATTATGAATTGAAGGATAATTTTAATTATGTGTATATGCATATTATTCCTTATCATGCATGTTCTTAAAATAAACTAAAGTGAAAAAAATGTAATCATAACTATTCCTTTAGAAGAAAAGAGACAGAGAATTAGTGTGTACTGTGCAGATAACAGCACACATTTCCACAGATTCTGGGCACACATGGTGCACAGCTGTGGACTAAATCTGGCCCTTGGGGGCCAGGATGGAGAAAACACAATTAGAGGTAAAATAAGCAGGTGTTTTCTTTTGTTTGTTTGCTTTCGTTATTTGAGTGGGAAGAGCAAGATAACTTCCTATATGGTAAAGTACACAGAAAAATTCAAACTCTTCACCTAATTTCTTTGTTTCTTAAAGGCAAAGTGACAGTGTTGTTTCTGAAAATAACTCAGCTGCATACCCATGGAGTACAGGAATAAAAAAAGTGCCCTTTGTTGGTATGAGTTTAGATTAAAATACATTTGTAACACAAAATTCTACTCCATGCTACTCCTTAAATATTAAATGGACATTAATGCAGAACTTAGTCTGGCTCACCTTTATTACAGATAACTATAATTTTCTCATCTCCCTTATCAGAAATAAACTCCTTGAGGTCAGGAATGATATGATTCATTTGTGTTTCAAACACAGTCCTTGCATAAATATTTATAGAATGATTTGCATCCAGCAGCCACACCAAAATATTTGTAGAATGAATCAATTCTGAGTCCCTGAGGGAAATGCTATAAGAACAAGATCTTTTCAGAATCATATTTGAGACAAGTGTAGTCTATTCACACAGGTAACAAATTTCACTTGCTGGTAGTAATTTAGTGCAAGGAAACAAGGTGGACATTTCAAGGAAAATCCTCAGGTTTCATGTTTCCAAGGTAGAAAGGTAAGCTAATGACCTGTCTCTCTTTTCCTCTCCCTCCCTCTCTCCTTCTCCTCCCTTCCTTCTCTTATTCTACATGTATTTTCATGTTTCCTACTATATTTAATTCATACTAGATTGTAATTTTGAAACAATGGGGATCCTAATGAACACATTAATATATATATATATATATACATTTTTTTTTTTACTGAGATAAAATTGTCAGCTAATTTCAACCTACACAACAATATGCATTAGCCAGAGTATCTGAGAAAATTTTAGGAAGAAAGAGTTATGTGAAAAAATCTTCCTATGCCCAAATTATAAAGAGGAAGAGTGCTTAATTACACACATAGTAGTAAAAACACTAAATTTCTATAAGAATTTTATCTTTTATATGTATAAGTACATATTTATCTAGAGTACATTAACATACTCATTATCAAAAAATGCCTAGAACTACTTGTATATTGGAATCACAGCCACATTTACCTCAGAAATGCTAATTTACTAATTTTCAAATTAAAAGACAATTGCCATAAAGTTTTATCTTGCATAAAGTTCAGAATTGTTTTACTGAATACAATAGCTTGATGGCTGGGATAAATTAAGTTGATGTAAATCTCCCCTTTGTTGCATTTTATCTAGTATGTTTTCCTCCACTGGGTAATTGGAGGTTTGCTAATAGACATGCAAAGCTCTTAATCCTCCTCAGTATGGTAACTATAGCCTCACCGTCTAGAGGACAGTTATAAAGATAGGAAGCAGTGGCACAGGATGCTCAGTGGGGCTGATCGGGCTTCTGATACGGGACATTGTTCTGACTTATTTGAACACACCCTCAGAGGTCTAGGTGATTTCAGTGGAGACTTTAACCTCTTGCGGAAATTAGTAATTTCCACAGTCTTGAAGTATTATCTAAGCATTACATCTCTGGCCTTGACAAATTTTGCTGCCCTTCTGATAATTTGATAAAAAGCTTCCTTGTTTCCAGAGTTGGTACTTTCATGCATCAATATACTCTGGGAACATGAAGGCACATCACCTCTTACAGTTTTAGGCTTCACCATCAGTAGTTCTTGAATCTTGTCAGTGTTACAAGAACTATAGACAAGCAAGGGTGAAGACAAAGAAGTTCTACTTTATATTCCAGTTCTCACACTAGCTTTGAACACCACAATTATTTCTTGAAAAAAATTATCCATATATCTTCATGCAAGACTTGAAGATAATTCAAGTTGATCTCAATCTTTTAGGATCCAAATGAGTTTCCCAAAACTTATTCTTAAAAACTAATGATTCTAAACTCAGAATACAAAAGAACAAAAGACACGTGTGGAACCATTTACCTCCTATTTTATTTTTCATAGTTGCCAACTAAGAAAAGTGAGAAGAAAACATACATAGACATAGCATAATTCACTAGATTTTCTTATTATCTATGAAAATCTATAAAAGAGTTTTAAAAAGAGATAGAGTGTTTGCTAAGATACAGTCTACATAAATGATACATTATTGTAAGCACAGATAAACAAGTAAACATTAAGTGCCATATTTTCCCACACCATGACTTCATTCATGTTACTTTTGTCAACTTTGAATGCTCTTTCTCTTACTTCCGAAAATTCTACTAAGCCTTTAAGGGGAATTCAAATGCCATTTCTCATTGAAGCCATGCCCACAATAGGAAAGTCAAGCATACAATATTTCCTCCTAAGTGCTCCAAACACATTTCTTACACATTGCATTATACTTTATGATCTGAAACCCCACAAAGACATCTCTTCTTCACCACCACCACCAGGGTCAAGAAGTATAGTGTTACAAAGAGTAGATACATATTTGTAACAAATTTAATCATCAATAAGTGTATAAAACCTCTCATACAAAAACTATCAAAGTCAAATGGTAGGGCAAAATTCAATACCTGTACGTCCTTTTCATGGAATATGATACAGCCATTAAAGACAAATTTTTCAAATATTAGGAAATTTTTCTTTTGTTTGGCTCAATTTTAACTTTTATGAGTATGTGTTTGTAGTTCACAATGATTACATTAATCATGAGAGTTGGTACATGTACACACACATCTTAATCTTTTAACATTCCCTTCTCCTTCCCAACTTACCCTTCCCTTTACCTCTTGGTTCCCTGCCCATTTGCAAAAGATCCATCTCTCCATTTCTTGCTATCTTATTTTGCTCTTTGCTTACACTTTAGTTTTCTCCCATAAGAGAAACAATGTGATGTTTAAGTTTGTGTGTGTATGTGTGTGACTTACTTAATATTATGCTCTCAACAAGCATCCATTTTCCTATAAATAACTCATAGGTGCCCTACTTTTTAGGAGAATAGTACTCTACAATGTGTAAGCACAGCAGTTTCTTTATCCATTCATTTGCTGATGGACACAAAGGATGCTTCCAGTATTTAGCATATTTCTCACTGTACACTAAATTAAAATCAAAATAGATCAGAATCCTAAATATTAAAATAAAAGGAATGTGTTGGAAGAGAAAATGGGCTTAACTCTTGAAAACACAAGATATATGCAAAGACTTTTTGAACAGAACCCTAAATTGTAAAAGAAATAACACCAAGGATTAACAAATGGTGTTACATCCAATTATGAATTTTGGACATATAGGATGCTTCCAAAATTAGCTATTATGATTTTTTCTGCTATAAACAGGGTTATGCTTTTATTACTATAACATGATAAGAGGATACCTATAAAGAAAATACCTAGATCAAATGGAATTTCTAGTTTGTTCTTTTTCAGGATTCTCCACTCTGATTTCTACAGTGCTTGAACTGGTGTTTTACATTCCCACCAACAGTTTAGAAGGAATCCTTTTTCCACCACAGCCTGCAAGAATTCATATGTATTCAAAAGAAAGTAGAAGAGCAAAAGCAGTCATGGTCAAGAAGAGCAAAGCAGAAGATATCACAAACCCGAATCTCCAGTTATATTACAAAGTTAAAGTGATTAAAACTCCATGATACCAGTACAAACACAAACATGTGGCTCAGTAGGAGAATAGAATACAGGATTCAGAAACAACCCCAGCACATTCAGCCCATGATCTTTCACACAGGGGCCAAAAACATACACTAGAAGAAAGATAGCCTCCTTAGCAAATGGTGTCAGGGAAATCAGCCATTCACATGCAGAAGATTGACTCTGGAACCATATCTCTCACTGTATACTAAATTAAAACTAAAATTATAAATATTCAGCTGCAGAGATAGCTTGGCAGTCTAAGCACCTGCTTGGCAAGCTCAAGGACCCAGGTTTGATCCCCAAACCACATGCTACTCAGGTCCCAGAACCCCAGGTACACCATGCTGGTCACCAAAACCATATGTAGTGGTGCATGTCCATAATCCCAGCACTGGGGAGACTAAGACAAAAGGATCACTAGGAGTCAGAGCTGTGTAGCAAGACCCTCTACCAAATAAATAAATAAATAAATTTTTAAACTTAGAATTCTAAATATTAACACAAAAGTAATGTGCTAGAAGAAAATAGACAAAACTCTTGAAATCATGGACATAGACAAGGATTTTCCAAGCAGGACCCTAATTGTACAAGAAATGATGTGAAGGATCAACTGATGACATTATATCCAATTAATAAAGCTGCTACACAGCAAGGGGCACAATGAACAGGCTGAGAGAGAATCTACAGAACAGGAAAAATTGTTTGCTAGCTACTGCTCAAGCAAAGGACTAATACTGAAAATATATTTTAAAAACTCAAAAATACTAGACCACACAAAAAAGAAAAGATCCCATCAAAAACTGAAAAACTCAAGTGAACAGACACGTCTCAGAAAAAAAAAAAATGTTCAACATCTCTGGCCATCAGCAAAATCCAAAATAAACAACAGTGAGATTCTATTACCCCACAAGAAATAGTTATTATCAAGAAATTAAAGAGGAAATTTTCTGATGTAAGCTTAGTTAAAAATTAAATGATATAGAAGTTTAAATTCACCTATGTATGACAATGTATATTGAAAAAAATCAAATAAAACAGCAGAGCATGAGCTTCAAGATATTAAAATGATCATATATATTTAACTCCCTTTTCAAACTGAAATAACTAGACATAAACTTCCTCCATTTCAGTCTCAAAGGAGAGAAGTAAATACACTTGTCAGAAATTTTATAAAACATATCATAAAGAAGACTAGAATGGATAAAAATTCAAATTCTAAATTATTCTACATGAAGAAACCCTTGACTTGGAAGTACATGGGTGGAACTGCTACCCCAGGTAGAACTGCTGCTAAGAGTTCTAAAAGCATGGATGACAAGATTATAGGTGAGAGCAACTGTGATGTAAGTGTCACTGTGAGTTCTGTGAGCAGCTCCCTGGGAAGAAACCTGTTCCACACCCACGGTCCTGCGGGCCCTGGCATATTCTTAGAAAACCCCAGGTGGGGCAAGAGAGGTTCCTGGGGTGCAAGATTTAGGTAGTAACTGGTTTCGGACCCCTTCAATCCTGCAAGGCAGCTCACTGGCCTCACGCTAGTCTGGGAGAGTTGTAACCAGCTAAGTCATGTTCAAAAATAAAAACAGATTGTCTGAAAAGATGCTCAACATATTGCTGAGATTATTGCCAGGAAGCTGCTCTCTACTCTTTCTCTACAACTTCAAAAACAGGTTGACCTCTCATCTCACTGAATAAAATGACAGCAATTCTAATTTCCTTTCCTCTTTATGAGAAATTAAATATAAATTCCAATGTTACACTTTTCTCACCCAAAATGTAGTCATTAATAACAGAATGCACAAAAATCAACTGAAAAATAAAAAGCACAGCCCATATGAGTGAATTTCATTGTTTCCCAACAAAATGACAAATGTAAAGGAAGTAAAGCAAATATACTTTTATGAAGCACATTTGAGGCAAAAAGGCATTATTAAATCTTAGCATTCTCATGCTAATTTGAAAACAATGTATCATTAAAGAAGAAAATAATGAAAATAGATATTTAAACACACTATAGATTAATAATAATTAAAAACTACAACTCTAGCACCCAAACAGAAAATGAAAACAATAAAAATTTCAATAACTCCATGTACATTAAGAAATGACTGATTTGCCAATGTTGATTTTAAAACTTTGTGCCCAAGATTTTAAAACCCCACTATAAACACAGTTATAAGGTAATTAAATAGAAACAAAAATGAACAGCAAAGTAAAAACTAAGAAAACAAATTTCAACATAAGAATGAAAAAGCAAATGTATTTATTAGATAAGAGCTCCAAAAACTAAAACTCTCTGGTTTCTAAGAGAGACACTGAGGCCAGTGTGTTAGGATTCCATCATACAAGGTGGAGTGGAGGGGACCGCGCCATGCAGCCCATAACAGGCACCATTCAGGCACAGCAGTGCACAGGGCAGACAGAAATCCTTATCACATAGTGCTGACAACTGCCAGAAATGTCTGTAAGAGGTGGGCAATGCACAGTTAACAAAATAAATTATGCATCTGAAGATGATAAATATAAAGGAAACTAAAAATAGAGTAGGTTAAAGAGGATCAGAAATGCATTCAGGGGTTATAGTCTTGGAATAGGACAGTCACAGTAGGTCCCATCAAGTAGATGACATTTGAACAAAGATGGACAGAAGAAATGACTGTGAAGTAAAAAATGCCCAAAAGATTAGGAATGTTCAACAAACACTTATTCAACTGCAATAGCAGATCATTCGTCATCTAGAGAGCTGACAAAAATATTTTTAAATAATGTCAAATACCAGCCAGACTGAAAGGTAATTGTTTAAAGGGAATATAAATAGGTACAACCACGCACACACACACACACACACACACACACACACACACACAGAGCAAAATTTAATGAAAAAAAATCTATGGAGAAAATTGTTCCTCCAATACAATCAAGTAGAACTTCAGATGAATGAGACTGAAATGTAAAGAGCAAAAACTTGAAAAACTTAAAGATTAGAGAGAGGAAAATGTTAATAAACATCTATGTGATCTCATAGTAAGGCTTCTTAAATGAAATTCGGTAAACACAAAACATGCATTTAAAAAAATGGATTTGACTCTCTTCAACAGAGAACCTCGCAGACAAATTGACTGAGAGGATAATTGCAACAAGGAAAATCAATAATGGTTTGATATTGAGGCTACATATGGAATAGCTACACTTCATAAAGAAAAAATGGAAAACATAGAAGCATAAAAACAAACAGAAAACAATTCCCCCAAAAGAAAACCCAAATGACTAGCAAAAAAAAATGAAAATTACACAACCCCACCAGTAACTAAAGAAACACAAATTTCAACATTGAGATACCAGTTTATGGCCAGATGTGGCATCACATGCCTATAATCCCAGCATTTGGGGGGACTGAGGCAGAAGAATCGCAAGTTCAAGTCCAGCCTGAGCAGTTTAGCAAATTAGTGAGACCCTAATCCAAAATAAAAATAAGAGCCCTAAGAATGTAGCTCAGGGGTAAGGACCTAGGTTCAGGCTCCAATACAGAAGAGAGAACAGAGTAGAGGAGAGAGGATGTATACAATTAGTTTTCACAATTTTCAAAAAAGGTAAATTAAATTTAATGTAAATGCATAAACTGGTAAGAGTTAGCATAAAATATTCTGCAAAAAATGAGAAAATATGTATATCAACCATACTTTAATCATTCCTTTCTCATTATACTCCTTGTCCTACCCTCTTCTTTAGTTTCATATTTTAGGAGGATTCAATATATATAATGTAGTTCTGTCTATTCTTGCCCCCTATTTCCCACCCTTAGACTACTTCCTTCTTCTTCCTATCCTTTTGTCTAACAATAGTCTCTCTTCTACCTCTTGTTATTGTTCCTATGTAGAATTATATCATAATTATATCATTTTAGAGAGAACATATGATATGTAAAACCTGAAGAACAATGAAGAGGACTCAGCCAAATGATGAAGGTCACACCTGGAAAATAAATCAGTTCCAATCACTTCAGAGCAATTTAAACCAAAAACTCAAAAGGACACAGTGACATGTGACATACAAGGCAAGAGATAGAAAGAAAGATAGTGTTCTTTAAACAGAGTACCTTATAGAATGGCAATGTAATTAAACAAGCCGGAAAACATGAAAAAATTATAATAAAACTTACGGTTTTAAACACATGAAGGGAAATTTTATGGACACCAGAAATGTGGTGCTTAAGAACTGGCAAGATTAGAATTAGGTGTTCATGTCAGATTCCAGAAAAGCAGACAAGAATGGACGTTACCAACATATGAACGTAGGAATAAAGTAATACAGCTGTAGAGGCAGAATATTAAAAAGCCAGTTTAGAGACCAAGTGAAGAAAAAAAACAGTAAAAAAATAAGTATAATATAAACGAATAGCTAAAAATTGCAGTATGAGAGAATTCAGCTAGGAAATGAGCAGAAGCCTGTGGTGCTGCAAGTTGATGAAGGACTAGTCCTACATGCACCCTGAAGCCTAGCAGTCTCTGGTTCACTTCTGAACTTTGTTTCCATGACCATATTTCTATCCTGCCATCCATGCTATCTTCTACTAGTTATTGTATTGTAGAGTTCCTGTGGTCTCCTCTGAATCTTTGGCTCCATTTTTACTTTCACACACTGCCCTCTCAGGGACACATCTCCTGGCCTCCCAAGCCTTTATTTTAAATCTAAATGGAAGCCCCCATGACATCACAGCTCTTCCGTTTTGCATGGCTGGAAAAGAAGCAAAACTTAAATGATACCAAACACCTGCTGGAACAGTAGCCAATCCCCACCATCACCACTACCACCATTGCTACGTGGAGAACATGGCTACAGTAGCCTGAGTGCCTGATAGTTAAACTCAAGGATAAACTTCCCTACATGATCCTGAATGATCAGGGTCCCCAAAGCAAGATCTCTGAAAGTTTACCATTCTACACGTTTGAATCTGTAACAGGTGGGCCTGGCCAACTCCGCAGATGCCCTAAAGGCCTCGTTCCTTTTGTTCCAGTGCAAAGAACTTGACTTTTTTAAAAAATTAGTATTTTCAGTAACCACATGCTCCTTGGATCTAACTTTATGCCCCTTTACTTTCCAGACAAACCACACATGTTTACATCTTGCAGTGCTACTTTTTGCTCCTTACTCTCACTAAAGAGCTACAAGGCTGGCAGCAGTCTGTAGTCCCACATCATACTTTGAATGTTGGGCTATGAAAACTTGTTGGGCTTGAAATTAGGTAGGGCTTGAAATGTCCTCTCTGGTTATTTTGCTACCTTAAATTTGGCTTTACATAGAGTTTTAAGATATGGACAGGGGGCCGGGGAGATGGCTCAGTGGAATAAGCGCTTCCCTGGCAAGCGCAAGGGCCTGA
>NDGM011188974.1:0-10463 GCA_002564305.1 Octomys mimax
GAACTCAGGCTCTTGTGCTTGCCAGGCAAGTGCTTATTCTACTGAGCCATCTCCCTGGCCCCACTCTTAGGTTCTTCATGATTACCAATGTTAGAGCTTTCCAGGTTTTGCCTTCAAAACTACGAATTCCTCTTGTTTCATCTCATAATTAAATGAATGCTCATCTTGGGCAAATATAGCCGTGTCTATATCATGCAGTAGCCTCATTTGTGGTTAAAATCTCTACAGCTGCCACCATCACAGTTTGAAGACTATGATGCCAATGTAACGTATTCAACCTTTTACCCCCGAAGTATCTATTGGGCATCAAATATGCGCCAGGCGTTTATGCCCGAGCTACAGTAGTAAATCAGCACACACCAGAGGGTGATAGTCTATTTGGGAAGATAGCTAATGGACAAGCAATTCTAAGACTGCTAAGTGGTACAACGAATGAAGCACGTGATGTTTGCTATAGGAATATCTCTTTTCCTTCTGGTCTTTGGAAGGAAAAATCACTTTTTTTTTTTTTAAATGAGATGATTTTGTATTCCTTCCAGTGTTCCTGTGTTAGCAATTAAAGGAATAGCTCCACGCAGGGAGTATCTGCAGAGACAAATCCTGTGCTTTGGCACTTACATCTTCCTTCTCTTCAAGCTACCGAACAGCCCTGAGAAATTTGCGTGCATGTGTATGTGGGGGGGCGGGGAGCTGTGAATTAACAACAATTTTGTTGAGTCTGTGGTTCTTGGCTGACATGCAGTTTTTCTTGGAGCTGGGAGTATAGCTTAGGGGTAAGGTGCAGGCTAGCATGCTCAAGGCCTGGGCTCTATCCCCAGCAGCCAGGGGGTAAATTGTCCCTGCAAGAGACCCAGGACATTCGAAAGAAGGTAGCTCCTTATGCCGGGAAGAGCCCTGAGCAGGGGGGGAAATCAAGGAACCTTTTGGGTCTCATCTGTGATGCTTTATGGGCCTAGATTAGAGGTCCACAGCGCTGGATCTCTGGGAGCGCTGACGAAAGCCTAAGATTTGTGGGCCCAGGAAGATTCTGATTTGTGTTCTGGCTGGGGAAAGGATGGGTGGCAGCAGGCCCGGGGTGAGGGCCGAGGTGAGACTTCTGTGGAGACAGGGCTGAGTGACCCATCAAGCTCTGCCCTGAATGCTCAGCAGTGACTTCATCAAAGAAGATTTGTATTCCATGACTAATGTTCTAGTATTCCACTACATAAACTCCTACAACCTGTGCTAAAATACAAGATTTCAATACAACACAATATTTTCTCTCATCTTCTAAATTGGGTCTTCCAATTTGTGTGGATCCTTGGGTTATAACTAGCAATAATAATGAGAAGAATGTTAATAATGTAAAATATACACCACACCTATTTATAAGGTTTAAGACTTAAATCAGTTGTTTATAAGCGCTACTGCCATCTCATGATAAAGCCAAAGGAAAACATTTTTTAAAAGCCATGTGTCGAGCCCTTTTGAGTGAAGTTTTTCAGAGCTGTGCCAAGTGCGCTGATGCGTAGCCTCCACGAAGGCTGCAGCCCCCATGGAGTATGACGCGCTATCAGCATTCTCCAGGTAAGAAAACAGAAAAGTTGAACACTGTCCTGAAGTCTTACCTGGCAAGACTGGAGACAGATAGCTCAGTGGTCTAAGTGCCTGCCTGGCAAGCGCAAGGACTGGAGTCCATCCCTGGAAACCCAGCTGTGCTGAGCTGGCCGCGAAATTGGGTGTGGTGGTGCACACCTGTAATCCCAGGGCTGGGGAGGCTGAGACGAGAGGATCACTACGGGTGAGTCCAAGCTGCGTAGCAAGACCCTGTACCAATTAATTAATGAAAAATTTTTTAAAGAAAAGCTTTCATGGGCCGAGGAGATGGCTCAGTGGAATAAGTGCTTCGCTAGCAAGTGCCATGGCCTGAGTTCAATCCCTGGTTCCGCCAAAAAAAAAAAAGAAAAGAAAAGAAAAGAAAAGCTTTCATGAGATAAATCTAAGTGGTTATCTTTATCTAAATGTTCTAAGATGTTAAGAAGAGTTTACTATGAGCTCTATCAGAAAGGGAAAAAAAAATCCATGTTTTCATTTATATAGTCACCTTAGATACAGAGTAAAAATCTGAATCCTGGTGCCCCAGTGGACAAAAGGCAAAACAACCTAGCAGGCCAGTCTCTGTCTCTCGGCCTCTGCCCCTCCCTTTCTCCCACCCTCTTTTCACTGTGTGTATCGGTCCAGTCCTCTCAGGCCAATTTCAAGTGAAGAAATGTAGCTTTCACTGCTTTGGCCTGAGGGCAGCATTCTTCTCCAGCCCTGGAATTCTTTAGCTTATGAGCTGTCACACAGCCTTAGTTTTTGAGCCTCTTATGACTCAAAGGGTGTGGAAATGTTGCTCCTCTGTTCTGGAAGGTTCTTTTGTGACCTTTTCTACCCAGTGCTTAGGCTGCACATCTCATTTCAAGAAAGAAAAGCTTTGTTTTTAGGGACACTGACAAAGAAGTTGGGACTGAGTTTCCTTCGGGAGAGAACTATCTGGAGTTTTTTAAAGTCAGTTCTACTTTTAATCTTTTAAATATATATTGGTCATGAAATTCTTGGCAAAGGTAGAAAGTGCTTTTAGAGTTTTTGAAGAAACTGCAATATCATCACGAATCCTATGCAACTGGTATGAAATACAAAAGTCCTGACCAGAAGTTTCTTTTCTAACATAACCAGAAAAGTGAATGTAACTGCTGATTCTTTGTTTGGCAGGATCCAAGCCCTTGGCTTCCTGCAAACAGGCACTGGAGAGACTGCAGGGCAAGTCCAGGGAAGCTGCCCCCAAAACCACACCATCCCACCAGCCAATGGGAGACGGTTCATCAATCACAAGGACAGAGAAGTGAGCTGCCACTCTGGGACTCTGGAATTCGAAGAGGTCAGCCCTGGGGCTGTCCACGCTACCGCTATCACCCCTCAAGTTAATAATGGACAAACCACACAGCCTTCATTGCCTGATTGTTATCTTGGGTGGGGAATACAGACCGAGGAAGATAACGGGGAGATGTAGGGCTGTAACTTAGCCACCAAGAGCCACTGAAGGGAGAAACTGGCTAGCAGCCTCCCACCCGATACACAAATACGTTCGGTGATAATTACATGATGATTTAGTCACACCAAGAAATATGTAACATTTAACTCATCTTGAGGGTCTTGACTTCGAATCTTACCTTTTCCTTCCAATCTGTAATTTTTCTTCTCCTTACTGCTCAGTTTCACTTTATTTAATCATTGTAAATTGCTTTATATCCCACAGAGAAATCAGTAGGTTGTTAAATAATTACATGCCAAGAGAATGATAGTGAGACTTTTTCTTTTTTTCTTTCTCTTTTTTTTTTGGTGTTTTAAACAAAGATTAGTTGGCGGTCTGATGATCTCAGTCCTGAAGTATTTGGCTTCAGCCTTTGTTCAGGGCCCTGGTTCCCCCCCTCCCCAGGCAAGAGATCTGCAATTAGGATGACAACCCTCCCTCCTCTGCTTCCCTTTGGATGCAGAAGGTGAAGCCTTTGTGACTATTCATATTACTGCCTTTCTAGTTGACACTTTCGTAGTTATTTTAACTACCCTGAGCTAAAACGCAAACTAAAGATTCTCAAAAACTCACACAAAAATTGTTACTTGGGGGAAGAAACAAACAGCTCAGCTCTAAAGACAAACACTGAACGCTACCTTTCCACAGAAGAAGGAACATTTAAAATAAGCATATATTTTAAAGGATTTGCAACTGTAATACAGACACAGGTCTCGCTGCTTTGAATCTGAAGTTAGTGTTTTTAAAAACCTTGCAAGGCCAGTTAACAAGACCTATGTCGCGGCACTGAACTGGAAGCGCCCCGAGGAGAGGCTGGGGCTCCCCAGTGAGCCAGCTCCGGACTGTGTAGGGGACAGGGGCCAACCTGGCTGGGATTCCCAAGAGAGAGGCGGAGGGGGCAGACACCCGCCTCCCGGGCGCAGCTGCTCCGTTTCCCAAACTGGTTTCAGTATCTGCGGGGCCAGGAGTGGAACAGGTGACGAGGCTCCCTTAGTGCCTGGCTCTGCGACCCTGGGGAGGGGCAGGGGGCTTTCTGCCAAAGCCCACAGATGCTGTGGGCTCTGCTGAGGTCACCGGCCCTGAGCCCTGGCCTGGCGAGCTTCAGGGCATGGACCGGGCCCTAGGCACACGCAGCCCAGCAGCTCACCCGAGGTCAAGGGCAGAGCCTGGAGCCCAGCGCTCCTTCCGGCTCATTCGTAGGCCATAAACCCAGGAGGGAGTACACTGACATCAACTGAAGCAACTGGTAGGTGTGCAGCATCTGGACTTCGGCACATTTATGTTGGTATTTTAGTTGTAATAAAAATGTGTATAACCCATTTATTTTAATTTTTAAGTGTGAAGTTCAGTGGCACGAAGTGCCACATTCTTTAGTGATATATATATATGTATATATCATATATAATACATATTAATTATACTACATATTATAATATACTATATTTAACATGTAAAATATGTAACATATGCAGATATTTACATGCCAAATATCTACGTGAAAATTGAAAAGGCCAATCAAGAATATTTTCTTGCCAAGCATGGTGGCACACACCTATAATCCCAGCACTAGCGAGGCTGAAGCAGGAGGCTCACTGTGAGCTCAAGACCAGCCTGGGCTGAGTTCAAGTTCAGCCTCGCTGCACCATTAGACTCTGTCCCAACAAATAAACAATAAACCACAAGATTTTCTTCTTGGTATTTAATAGACACACATTATGCAGCCAACACCAGTTGAGATCAGCCAGCCTCTGGGTCACCCCAAAGTGTGTGATTTGCTCAAGAGACAAGATACAGAAGTAGAATGTAGCTTACTATAAAGCCAGTACTGACTTTAAAAAAAAATGTATTTGGTTGTTGCGGGGTCTCATTACGCAGCTCGGACTCGTGGCGATCCTCCTGTTTTCAGCCTGCCCAGGGCTGGGATTATAGGTGTGAGCCACTGTGGTGGTCTCAGGCCACCTCAGGGGCGGAATTGGCGAGGCATGTGCATTCTTGCCTAAGCTTGCTTAAATAGACGCTTTAGTCTGCTGCGCTATCTCGCTGCCCCATAACATGCTTTTAACACTGATAAGTGTTTAAGGAGGAGTGATTAAGTTCACCCAAATAAATGTTCTTCATGTACAAATGGAAAGATGGCAACTCTAAATGTCAGCTTTGCTTTATAATAACAGGTAAAAAGTTTTTATTCAGAGACATAAAAGTCTCTGAATATCATACTTAAATGAAAATAATACTGCGGAAAATTGAAAGTATAAAATATTTAAGATTGTTTTGCATTAAATTGCTGGTTTGGAACATTTTGACATAATGCTGCTGCTATGTAATAAACTTAAAAAGTAGTGAGTAAAGAGCTGGGGAGATAGTCCGGCAGTCTAAGCCCCTGCCTGGCAAGTGCATGGACCCGGGTTTGATCCCTGGTACCACATGCTTTGCTGGCCCCACACTCAGCTGGCCACTGAAACCCAGCATGGTGGCGCACGCCTGTAATCCCAGCACTGTGGAGGCTGAGACAGGAGGATCATTATGAGTCTGAACTGCATAGCGAGACCCTGCACCAAATAAATAAGTAAAACATTAAAAATAGTAAGTAAAGTGGCTTTGTATTAACAGCATTGGGATCATTTCAAATAAAACTTTAATGTTTATGAAGTCATTTAATTTGCTATCATTCTGACTTACAGTTTCCTAACCTCATGATAAGAGAAACACCTATGGGGCCTGCCCCTTAGCTCAGTTCTTTAAGAGGCTGCTTCACCAAAGCAGTCAGGCTCAGGTTGCTGTGGTTGATCCCCACAGCTCAACCCAGCCAAACCTGCCCTGAAGGCATTCGGAGAAAAAAAAAAAAGAGAGAGAGAGAGAGAAACCCCTGCTCCCTTATTTTTACTTTTGCCAGGAAGGACTTACCATCAGGCCCAGCAGGCAATATCTAGGGCCCAGGAGAGTTTGGAGGGGCCCAGGAAATTTGATTGAATGCTGCCTGAGGGGGAAAAAAGAAGATTTAACGTTATGTCAAGTATAAATTTTAATATTGATAGTATGGAGGAATGGGGCCATAAAATCAGAGTGCCAGAGACCTGCGACTGCCATAGCGAAGCACGGCCTCATACACTAAATCTAGGCCTTGGACTCTACCCATAAAACCGTTGCTTCTCGCACGATCCTGCATGAGCTTATGAATTCTGTGAGCTTGTCATTTTTTATTTTGTCTTAGGGTTTTTAAAAAAAGTTATATATGCACATAATTTAAGAAATCACCTAGTTCTACAAAGTTTGCAAAGGCAAGTATCAGTCTCTCCTGCCTGTCCCGTCACCTTTGCTCAGAAGCACCTTCTTCCAATTTGAAAGCTGCTTCCTCTGCTACAACCTCGGCACCTCTAACCTGCTCCTCATGCTGTCCCTTTTCTTCAGGTTTGCATGCAACCTGTGGACTTCTCTCTCTCTTGCACACTCTTTTGTCTCTGTGTGTGTGTGTGTGTGTGTGTGTGTGGTACCAGGAATCGAACTTAGGACCTTGCACTTGCCAGGCAGGGGCTTATGCCGCGGAGCTATCTCCCTGTCCCACCTATCGACTTCTCATCATATACATGAAAACTTAGATACTGCTTCTCTTCCACCCCTAACAGCCATGAACGCCGCTTAGCTGTTCATCCCCCCACTTGGTGGTCCTGCAGGTTCCACGTACTAACTCAGCATTCCAGTGAACGCTAGTGTGACGCTTCAGGTGCGTGTTGAGTTGCTGTGTGAGTTGCGGTTTTCCCTCAGTGAAGAGTTCTTGGGTTTTCGCGTTTGGCTGTTTTTCTGTTTCCTTATCACGAATGCATATTCTCTCCCAGCCTTTCAATACTTTCTAGGTTCGTTCGCTCATGCAGAGCGCTCAATTAATATTATCTGCTCAGATCTCTTCTGCGTGAGCCTCCGTGAATCCAAGGGCTCCTTCCACGCTCAGCTGTGTCACCCCAAGTGTGAGAATTTCCTCTGTCTTTCTCATGTGGGATTTCTTGCCTTCCTCTAACTTGGGTTTTCACTTTTCTCAATTGATTCCATCATTTTCTTGGTACATCGGTTATGGTTTGTGTTTTGATGTCCTCCCAAAATGTGCTGTGGTCATAGGGCTTTTTTGGAGATGGTTGAATCTAGAGAATGTGACTGATGGCTGGTGTGTGCTGGGATTAAGGGTGCTGGGATTAAGGGTGGGTGGTTGTTAGATCCGTCCACTGATTGCATGGGATCCTAATCCTGCCATCCTAATTTTGTAAGGGACAGAGGGAGGCTTGTCCTCTCTCGCTCGTTCTTCATTCTGTCTTCCACCATCATGAACGGTTGCCTGTGCCCTGTGCCACCCTGCCTTGGAGCCAGCAGATTATGGACTAAAACCTCTTTACCCTGGGAGCTAAAAAAACCTTTTCTGCTTGAATTTTGGGTATCCGATATTCTGCCTCAGCAATGAGAAAAGTAACTAAGAGAACATCCTTCAGGAACTCCCTGGGTGTACGTATACTGGGGAGGGAGTTGTAAGGTTTTTAACCAAATGAGTTTTGTCCTCACTCTTACTTGACACGCTCGCTAGACATTTCATGCTAGTTGGAAATCACTTCCCTTGAGAATTTTGAGTGCATCACCTCATTTCTTTCTATCTTCCTACTTTGCTATTGAAAAGTTCAGAGCCATGTTGACTTCCAATACTTTTGATGTGATCCTGTTCCCCCCCAACACCCTGGAAACCCACAGACTCGTTGACCCCTGGTGTCTTCATCTCTTCAGGCTGCTGTAACAAATTACACTAGGCTGGGTGGGTCATACCACAGAATTTATATTCCTCAGAGTTCCAGCAGGGCTGGGATCTGGGGAAGACCCTCTCATGGTCCTCTCATGGAACTCTCATTTTTGGGAAAGAGGCAGGGAGGGTTTCCCAGGGCCCTCTCATATGGCACTACTTCTACTCAAGGGGGCCCCACCCTCAGGCCGAGGTATCTTCCAAAGTTCTCATGTCCCAATGCCCCATGCCATCAGGATTTCAATAGATGGATTCATAGGGACATAAACACTTGGTCAAATCACCTGTATTCTGAAATGTGTCCAGGACATGTGTTGGTGTGGGTATAAATTTCACCGCTGGATCCTCAATGAACACTTCCACATCAGACACAGGTATCTTTCAACTTTATCAAATGTTAAATTATTTCATTAATGAGATAATTGCTTTCTCTCAGTTGCTCTTTGAGAAATTTCTGTTGGACTGGACTTTTAATTTTCTAGGGCCCGGCAAGATTGCTCAGCAGACTAAAGTGCCTGCTTAGGCAAACTTAGGCAAGCACAGGGACTGTGGTTCAATCCATAGCACCACATGCCTCGCCAGCCCTGCCCTCAGGGTGGGCTGAGCAAGCCAGGGTCCAGGCATAGCAGTGCATGCCTGTAATCCCAGTTCTGGGGAGGCTGAAAGCAGGAGGATCATCACAAGTCCAAGCTGCGTAGTAAGACCCTGCAACAACCAAATATATATAAAAAAAGAGAACTAGTTAATTTTTTAGGGCCCTCTTTCTTATTTTTCATTTAGTTTTTTTCCTTCTTTCTTTTTCTTTCTTTTTCTCTCTCTCTCTCTCTCTCTCTCTCTTTCTTTCTTTCTTTTTTGGCAGAACCAGGGATTGAACTCAGACCCTTGTGCTTGTTTTAACTTTTTTGTTGTTTTGTTTCATCTTTCTTTTTGGAAGATTCTTTCAAACTCCTCTTCTAATCCATCTCAATTTTCACTTCTACAACTATGTTTACATAGTTTTCTGTAAGTTTATATTTTTTGTTTCCTATTCTTTTTTTTTTCTTTATTTTTTTTAGACAAGTTCTTACCATGTAGTTCAGGCTGGTCTGGACTCACTAGGTAGCCCAGGCTGGCCTCGAACTCTCTGTGAGCCTCCTGCCTCAGCCTCCTGAGAGCAAGGATTACCGGTATGCACCATCACACCTGGCTTCTATTCTTATTTCTTTAATTTATAATCTTCTAATACTTGTCTACAGATATTATCTTTAAAAGTTTTTCCTGCCAACCTAATTTTTATTTCCTTGAAATTGTTTTGTTTTCTGTTCATGCAACATATGTGCAAGAGATTATCCTCAAATGTCTGATAATTCTTGTCTGTTTATTACTCAGGGTGTTAGAATATAAGGCTGAGCAAAAGCTCACTGTGCGTGGACATATCAGTTAGGGGTTAGAAGAGGAACAGAATACATACATACAAAATGGCTATTATATACGTATCATGTATAGCATATTATAGTTAGCATGCATGTTACATGAATCATACATATGATGCAGACAGAATTTACAAGGTGGACTTACAATGGCTGCTTGCAAAACAGCCATGTGCAAGCTGAAGAGCCAGAGGGTCCAGTCAAAAACTAGATGCCTGTCTTGGCATGGTGGCTCGCTCCTGGAATCCTCAGGAGGATCATGTGAGTTCCAGGCCAGGCTGAACTGCATACCAAAACCCTGTCTCAAAAAGACCAAAAAACAAAACAAAACAAAAAAAACCCCGTTGAGTGCCTGGCGCTCACTGAACAATCCTCCGAAGTCTATACCAGGAAACCGAGGGCTCGCACTGGAGGCTGGAGATGGACTTCAAAGGTGGTGGTGAAGACCAGAGCGGCTCCTCCAAAGAAGCCAAAGGGGAGACTTCTTTTTATTCCCTCCAGGCTACAGGACTGTTGGTTGGTGCCGCCCACAATCAGGGCAGGTCTTCTTTCTTCAGTAAATCAGCCCTCCGGACACAAGTGCCATGTGTTCATCCAATCTTCTACGCGCTTCTTGTTCGGGTTGACACCGTGATTACCTGTCGCCGAGCAGGGCCAGCCTTTTTTAGCCTGTCTGTAGGCGTTTCTCCTTGGGCTGATCGGGTTCGCTGCAGAACGGCTTCCTGGGTCTGGGGAGTTGGGTGGGTGAAGCCCGCCAGAGTGGATTCAGGTTGGCTGGGAGAGGAGGCTGAAGACACCAGCCTCGAGTCTGTCGCTCCATCGTCCTCATTTTCTGTTCAGCTCCCCAACCCTGGCTTGGTTCCCAGGTCCAGAGATCCTCTAGTTGGCAAAAATACCTTTCTGTTCTGCTGAGGTCAAATGTACCCAGATTCCAGGTCGGGCAGTGAAGAGAGCGATCTGCACACTACTTTCTGCAGGGCTCTTCATCCCTTCCTGTCCTGTCCACTGCCATTGACGCTGGCGGCTTCCGCTGGGGGCTTTGGGTCGACGGCTTATGGGAAGGAGACTTCTCTGCAGCTGTCCCCTGCTGCCTCTGATGTGTAGGCCTTTACAGACCTGCAGTCTATTTCCACTGGACCGTTGGCTTTGCTGCCCCTAAGCGGGCCTGCGGCGATCTTTCTCTGATTCTATGTCTTTAACAATCCCTTTGGGAAAAAAAATCCCTTTG
>NDGM011188977.1:0-27273 GCA_002564305.1 Octomys mimax
ATGAATTTTAATACATTTGACAATGCATAAGCCCTGGCTAGCGCAATGACCCAGGCAAAAAGTGCTTTGCCTACTTATAGGTGGCAATGACGAAACTGTCAATACGAAAGCATATATATATATATATAGAGAGAGAGAGAGAGAGAGAGAGACAGAGAGAGAGAGAGAGAGAGCTTATTTCTCGTATGCTTCACTGTAACCTTCTGAATATCGTGATGGTGTGTCGTTTTAAAATGTCACGATAACGTAACATTTTGCATTTGGATCTAACTTGTCATTTTAACAGTTCATACTCACAGCATTAGATTTGGATTCCTGTAAAATGTCACTGAAATCAGTTAACAAGGTCTCTCTGCAACCTACAAGTAAGGAGAAAGGAGAACCAGAGCAAGCCACAGTGCTGGGTTCTATCAGAGCCTGGAGATTACCATGGGACAGCAGATATGAAACTGGAGATAAATTTCTTTTGAAATTTGTCCTATGACTTAGTCTACACTATAAAGTATGGAAGGATGCTGATTTTCTCTTTATACTAGACAATCTAGCATTATGCTTTGAGGCATGTGAATCGTGTTTACAACACATAGTTGACCCTTCTTATGCTTTTCTATGACATTTGACTCAGGTTGAGAAAGGTGTCATTATCTTCAATGCTCTCCCCAACTTGCAATCTCTGCCTCCTTCCCTATAGTTTGGAGAAATCAAGATATCCTTACTTGATCTTTTCTTGATTCTGAGTTGCTTAACACTAGTAGGTATTAATGAAATTTCTAATCTCACTCTGGTGTTTGCTTTATAGTACTATGTAGTTAGTAGTTAGCTACTTAGTTAGCTAGTTATTCATTTGCCAGACAGTAAAGGAACAGCTACTAGATCTGAGGTCAATTTGAAGTATACCACGCGATGTGTGATTTAAAAGCTGGAGACAGCTCGGCAGTCGCGGGTTGATTGTCACCGACTATGGAACTGTCATTCCCGTCATGGTTAGGCATATTAAATGGCACGACACTTTAGCAGGGCATGTCAATTCATTGAAGAATGAGAAAAACTGAACTACATGCATGCTAATCTGCAAAGTGTCGGGAAACGGCTTTGCTGGCTTTGAGGTGAGGTTAAGAGATAACTATGTCCAGTCTGCTCTCATCATAAGAAAGGAGCATGGTTTCCCAGCTGAAAGCCTTACGTGAAATTTCTGACTTTCTGCTCTTTAGTATTAAAAAGGAAAAAAATAGTAAGATTTAAGAGTACAGTACAAATGTCATGCAGAGTTAGGTGAATGTTGGATATTAAAGATGAGCTTGAAGCACATAGCCAGTGTAAAATTCAACATAGCAAGAAAATGACACGCTTATAAAATTAAGCTTTATTGAAATAAAGAACCAACCTTAGAAGTCAGCAATTACATATCAAATACAAAGGAGCAGATATAAATTGAAAGGGATTCCTCTAGTCTTTTAGAAATAAAGAGTGTCTCAGTAGAGGAACTGACATCTAAAACCATAATTAATATTCATAACTTAAATTCATGAATTAGCTTTTTTCTCTTAAAAAAAGAGGAAACTCCTATTCCTAAGAACTTTATATCATGATTATGGAAAGGAACTGCTTACAACGTTGCCTCATGAATACTGGGTGAGTGTTCAAGACAGATCCAGAAGCAAAGCTAACAGAACTCAGGATGAAACAGAACACAGACCCTGTGGCATGACATGGACTGGAACACAGGCGTACTTAGCCCACACAAGAGAAATGGTGTTTATTGAGATCAAATTTTTAAAAATCCAGCGAATCAGCAATTAACCACTAGGAAGAATGTATGCAATGTGTAAATTATTAAAACTGTCCTATCGATTTGATTTGAAACTATCTCATTGGTATTTGTTTATCAATAAAATTATGGAAAAAAAATCCAGCGAATCAACCAAATGCATTTTTTTCACATAAAGTTGTGGATATTCTTCTGAGATTTCAGGACATTTTAGTTGATTGTTTAGTTTATGCAATGACTTTTGGTCAGATTTTTTCCTAAGAAATTCACCATTTACTCACAATTAATTTGATTTTTCTCATATTTTCAGTTAAAAGCTTATGTATTATGTTTTCATTAGTATATTTTGATTGTTAAAGTTTGAATCAGGCTTAAACAGCAAATCTAGTGACTTTGATCAAAGCCTTGAAAACGTACTGTTTTAAGGACATGTTTAATTGAATCGCAGTTTGAGGTGGTAGCAAAGTGAGTTTGCCCTTTGTCATAAAGTACCCAGGAATCCTGATCTTTATTCCTGATTGCCATTGATTTTTCTAGATTTCATTATAAAATCAATAGCTGTTGCACAGGGTAAAATAGTCTATAAGGCATGCAACACACTGTGGACTTCTGAAAACATACTGAGCTCCGTGAAGCCAACCAGGCAGCCAATTAGGAGAAAACAACTATTAGGTAAAAACAGGGCAGTGCCATTGACTGGTATTGATTTTCTTAGCCCTGTGAAAAGACAATCAATTAGATAAAGAAGGCTAATGTTACAGCTGCAATTTAATAACCCCTAAAAAAAGAAGGAGGGCTATTGATTCCTGACATGGAATGTTGAGGCTTATTGAAATATACTGAACTTCACCTGTCTTCTAATCAGGCCTGTGGAGCGGGGGGAAGCGTGCCTTCCTCATCTTGTGGTATAGAATCCCAATTATTAAAGAGCTTTGGCCATGCCAGACCTAAGAGATGCAAATGAAATAAAACTTCAGAAGAAACACAAGCCTGGATTGAATGCTAAATCATGGGAGCTATTGACAGACACTGTCTTAGTGAAGGTTGTTTTTTTCTCTCCGCGGAGCCCTCACCAGAGCACCACCTGTCATTTTCAAAAGCAAAGTCAGTTTTGCCAACCAGCCGTGAATGACAAATAAACCTTTATATGCAACACAAGGGCATATTATGTGCTATTGTGAGGTCTGCTAAGTGCTAATTTATCTGGCTTGTTCTCTTCGGCAAACACAGGCACAGACACACGAAATAATCCATCTAATTATGGAGCTATTTAGGAGAAAAACAAAGCAAGGTGTTTTTGTGTGTTGCAGAAGGTACATGATACAAGAAAGGTTTTCATAGAACCTAACATCGCTAATGAAAATAAGTGAAATGCTGTAAGCTGCGACAATTTTAGAACAAATAAACTTTTGCTAATTTTGGATTTAGGGAGTCCCAGCTGCTTTTCATAAATAGATGAGTACTTCATTCATTTTTTATAGTACCTAATTGGAAATGGCTAATAGGCCTTGCCTCTTTCAAATATAAAATCTGGGATAAAAAAAACCCCTCATATAGATATTTTCTTTATGCTTTCCTTTTCTATTGCCTGTATTTGATCCTTTCTCCCTCATTATATATATGCCTTTTTACCAGCAGACAGCTGCTATTCAGAATAATTGCTAGGGCAGTCAATTATACTTTAAATAGACCTACTTGAGGACAAATGGTGGTCTAAATTGTACTAAAGACATAGCATGCACAAAGACCATGTCATTTCTAGTATCTGAACTATTCTAAATATTCCTGAGCAGTGATAGAGTTTATATACCTTTACTTCAGTACACCAAAAGATTTCTCCAAAATGTTTCCAGAATACAGGAGAACTATTCTGTGAATTGTGACTTAACGACTAAAATTTCTACAAGACTATACTGTGCTACCCACATCTATTTAGGTAACGTAAACCAGTATTATGGGGAGTCTAATTTGTTGACAGTACTTTCCTTTTTATTTAAAACCATGCATATTCAAGAAGCATAGGTTTCTAATTATTAACATAAATGTTCAAAACATTGTACTCTGCAAAATGTGCATTTTTCCTCAGTAATTGTACGCTCATAAAAACTGCTCGTGAAGGCAGAGAGGTAAATTTAAGACCAAAATCAAAGTAATTTAATGTAACCCTGTTTTTAGAATCAAACTTATGGTGTATAAAAATGTTTATTTAGCTCAAATATTCAAGATGTAGTTATTGTTTTACAAGTGGTACATGAAGGTCATTTCTTCTCGAAGTTAAGTTTTACTATTTTTATTTATTTATTTATTTACTATTAAATCTGTAAAAATATACAGTTATTTAACTTAGATATGTGTGCTCTGAATTCTGTTTTGACCTTCATTATTTAAGGTAGTTCTTCCACTATTAGGTTAGTAGAAGTAAATAAATATACATATATATTTATATATATTTACTTTTTCATACATATATGAAAAATTAGCTGAAAGTGTAAGACTATATCAAAAGGAATAATGAGAATGCATATTTAAGCCCCAAGGGATGAGCGTTTGACACAGACACCTGTATTAGCGACAGAGGCATCAAACAGCTGTTGAACATGCAGGAGAAGAGGCATTTACTAAGGTAGCTTACCTTAACTTTCAAAGACTATAAAATTAAAACTTCACTTTGAAACATGGCTCTTATAGAAATAATGTTAAATTTATTTTCGCAGCCCTCAAGTGGCTTATGAATAGATTAGGGCAGATAATGTAAAACCTTTGTAGTGATTGTATAAGGCTACTGTTAAGAGTCTCCAAAACTACATTGGTTCAGTTCAAATTCTAACCCTCTCACTTGAAAGTGAGCAATTCCAGCCTATTTACCTAATCTCCTTCAAATTTTCTTACCTATAGTTGGGGGAAAATAGTATTTATTTATTTATTTTCTTTTTCTGTATTTAGGACAGGGTCTACAGGGTCTCACTACGTAGATCAGACTCATAGTGATTCTCCTCTTTGCAGCCTCCCATGTGCTGGGATTACAGGCACGCACCACATCTCAAACACCATCTCAGCTTACCCTGTGGGCGGGGCCAGCATGGCAGGATGGGAAGCGAACCCCGGCCACTGTGCTCTGCCTAAGCAGGTGCTTTAGTCCACTGTGCCATCAGGCCAGCCCAAGAAATGGTATTTATTCTGAACATTTTCCTGCAAAATCAGTCAATAGCAAGCAAAGAATTTAAAGAAATGTGATTGACAAAATATATTTGCAGTTACTATTTTTATGATTAATTGTAATTATTTAAATTGGATATTAGTACTCTGAAAATTATGTGGAAAAATTAACAAGGGTTTAGATTGTGCTTTTGATTTAATTATAACCACCTAAAATTGTGACTTGTGGGAGTTTATAATTAATTATAATTAATGACATATTCACTTAAACATTTGAAGGATATTAACTTATGGGTACTTTGTTCCTATTCTTTTATTCAACTATCATTAAATAATCTATTTAAAGCAAAATAATTGGGTGAATAAATGCAAAAGCTTTTGTTTGTGTATTAAGATGTACAAAGAACGAAAGAATTTCGGTGGATATGAAATCATATTTTTTGAAGTGGAACAGAATTTATAGATTACTTTAAAATCCATCTAGTTAAAACACCTTTGCCAAAGATTCAACATTTCCAAAAAGTCTTTCTTAATTACGAGTTTACTATAGGATAATTTTAGAAAGTTAGGACAAATCTTCCAACTTTCTTACTTCATCATACCCATATTGCCAATATGAAAATGATTCCATTACAAAACTGCAAGACCAAGGATTCCAGATGAATCCATCAGTTCTCTCAGACTCATTCTCAACAATTTAAATGTACATGTTCACATTGCAAATGGCAATTCCTGCATCCTGAAATTTTAATCTACAGCTATTAGCTTGGGTAGTGGTGGCAAACAGCTGGCGATTTCTACTAAGTGAGGGAGTTTTGTATCAGCAGGAGATGTTTTAACTATCACAGTTGATGGGGCTAAGGAGAACATGGCATCCAGGCGCTAAACGTAACATTCCAGTTACACTAACAGATACTGAGCTAGACAAAAGCGTCCGGCCTCATGGGGACATAGTGTGCTGCTCTTGAGAGACGTTTGCAGATGTGTATGATCTACTTCTCATCATCTTAGCATTCAATGGATATGTAAATATGCTGGCCACAAAAGAGTCCCCCATAGTCTTCTACAGTCACCACTGCCTTTATAATTGGGCTAACTATTGTTGCAAGAATGGCACAATCTTTGTGGGAATGGAATTTCTTCAGTGCTCCTTGCACATTTAGTGAGAATCCTGCACTATGAGTTCTCGGAAATTGTTGTTCAACTTTTCTCCCACCACATTAGCCACAGAGCACCAGGGACAGCACTGACCGGGGAGATTATGGGTACATTGTCTGGGATTAGCCAGCAAAGGTTTTATTGTGAAAACAGGAGATTTAATAAATATTCTTATGAGGGTCTTCATAGAAATTCTGACATTGATCAAATTCAGACTATACCAGAGGCTTTATGCTTTCCCTGAAATACAGTAAATGACTTCAAGTGAGACAAGAAACTACAGAGGACCATGCTTTAAAATAATGACAGAAGTGTAGTACAGCAAATACATAAGCTAGGAACACAGTGATCTTCCATCTTTGCAGATAATGTGTGCTGTGCCTGACTGCTCTTGGTACAACTGGCAGGCAGTAGGTTTGTTTACACAAATATTAGTCACAGAGACACAACTAACCTTCAACACTATGGTGATATGAAGACTATTGCATCTCTAGGCAACAGGGAATTTTAACCTCTTGCGCATGATGTGGTAGCACAGTCACCTATGTGGTCCATCCTAGATGAAAAGGCTGTTATGCAGGGCATGACTACGACTTCTACCGCCTATTCTGTATTCTTGGCATTCTCATAAAATCCCTCTGCTAGCGGTGGTTCTTTCTCAGTTGTGCAACTCAAGCCCTCATATTGATGAATCTGGAATCTTAGGAGCTCTGTCTTAGATTACTGTAGTTTTCTATTGTTTAATTATAACACATGGTAATAGTAAGAGATGCTCTACAGGATCTTCCAAATTCAAACATACTCTACTTTATTTTTTCTCTTGTAGTACCAGGGATCGAACTTGGGACCTTGTGCTTGCCAGGCAGGTAAGTAAGCTGCTCAGCTATCTCCCTGGCCCGTCTCCTTTACTTCTATTGTAGAGAAGTAATCTAATTTCTCCCTGGTAATCAGGATCAATCACTTGGTCATATGGATCAATTATAGAACAAAAAGGAAACTAGTAGCTGGTTCATTGAATAGACCAGTAATATTAATCAAATATCAATAAGATTGATCATCAAAAAAGAGACGTGGCTGACACTAGTTGAAAATATATAAATTTAAAGACCAATAAGATAGATTTTCATCTGAAAATTAGAATCTTTCCACAAAAATAACTTTTGTTCCCAATAGTTCAGTAATTGTTTAATTCATTAAAAATAATATTAAGCTAACCCAATTATCAGAAAGTAGAAGATAAAAACTTCAGTTGATAAAATATTATAAGACTACATTATCCTCATACCAAATTCAGCTACAAAAATATAAAAAACAGTGAAATAATAAATAGATCTCTTGTTAATTCTAGATACAAAATTACTAAATTCAGAAAAGTGTGATGATTATGTACTGTTTGACCATATGGGATTTATTTTACATGTAGATCTTTGCTTATAATGGAAAATATAATATTATAAACATTATTTATGTACTTTTGCAAAAAATATGAATTTTTACCTAAAGTACATGCATTATTCAAAAATCAATTTCCATAATTCAATTATTTAAATGTATAAATTTAAATTTTGTAAGAGATGGGAAACAGCTGACATGACTTAAGAACAGGTATAATATTCAAACTTAAGTTCAAGACACCATTTATAAAAGTGAAAACAGTAATTTATACCTTAGAGTTGTACCCAGTAGAATTTGATTTGATTTGATGCAGAAATAAGGGTGGAATTAAGACAATCTATGTTTCTGTAGTTTGTTGAAAGTCTTGTTTTCATGAAGCATCTGGATAAAAACACATGGGCATGTGGGTGGCTATTTGTTATACAGAAAGCTGCTGATCCCATTTGGTGACAAAAAAAGAGCAATCCTAAATAAAACCATAAACTGGGACAATCATTAAAGCACTTCAAACATGGTAGTATTGAGGAAAACAATTTATATCTATATGGAGTCCTTATAAATAAAATGATATCTTAGGATTATTTTACCATAAAGGGCATTTGTACGCAAAGCTGAATTGAAATAGAATTTTTATTTGACTCTGAAATGTTGTGAATATGGCCTTAACAGTTGAACTAGAAAGTCCATGCTTTTGTAAGAGCATGGAGAGCTTTTTGTAAGAGCGTGCTGATTATCCTTCTCCTTGTGTTCTTTATTTGCTCAGGGATACTGCTGCTGATCTTCGGTTTGTCTGCTTGTGACTTTAAGATTGTGAATCCCACAGTAAGAACAATGATAACATATTTCCCCCTTAGCTGACTTTGGATAAACCGTGTAAGAGCAAACCCTACTAAGCTTGCTCACAGAAGCTGAGTCCCGGCCCCTCGCTCACAGGGCCAGAGAACTTTCATTCTAAAGATTTTCCCTTCACGCTTCTCACCTCCTCCTTCTCTCCTTCACTGGTGCAGAACCTGCTAATGTGAGAGGTGAGGCAACCCATGAGACTGCAACAAAAACTATGGATGGGAAGACTTTGCGCATGCTCAGTGACCCGAAGAATTACAAAAAAATTCTTGTAAGGCAAAGAACGCAGAGGAAACCGGGTACTGCAATGGAAGAGTGCAATAAAGAGGGTTAGAAAATCGATTCTGTTAATTAGTGAAGAAGGTAAAAATCAAGTCAAAATATGATTTCGGTGTACATTCTACATAGCAAACTACCAGCTTGGGTGACAGAATACCCAGAACAACGGAGTTCTGTGCTTATCCTGAATTTTCTATAGACCACAAAGTAAGATGCTGTAATGTACCAAAACACCCACATTCAAATTAAAGATATATAAATGGGGAGATAACCTATATTCATCAGTAGGGAGAAAATTTTGTAAAAATTTCAGTTTTTAAGAAAATGGACAGATTCAACACAATCTTAATCAAGATTCCAGTAACTTCTTTTGTGTATGTCAACAAGGTAACATGAATATTTTCATAGAGGGCAAAAGACTCAGAATAGCTAACATGACATTGAAGAAAAAAATTAAAGACTGATAGCACATAACTTCAATAGTAATTATAAATACTATGTACCTATAGTATTGGCAGAGAATGGTATCTGTAGAGATCAGTGGGGTGGAAGGGAGGACCCCACAGCAGACTACGCAAATACGTATAGTTTGTTAAGTTTGGACAAATGAACAGATGAACTCCGATCCAGAATTATTGCACCAACTAGTGCTGAAGCGACTACACATTCTCGGAAAAATATTTTTAAAATCTAGACACAGAACTTACACCTTTTACAAAAAGTAACCCCAGGGGTGCCATAACTCTGTGAAGCTCCTACCAGGTGACAGGAGGAGGCACACTGGTAGGTGACGAGAGTTTAAATAAAAACCCAAGTAGCATATTTCATAAAGGGAAAATCCTGGCATTGGATTACGTTAAGATAAACACAATCACTTTGTGAAGGAAGATTGGAGGAAAGTATTTGCAGAAGACCTGCTTGATAAAAGACTTAGCCACAAAGAATTCTTAGAACTCAGCATCAAGGAAACAAACAACTCAAATCAAAAATAGGTAAGGCTCTGGCTAGATAGCTCATCGAAGAATACGTTTAGATGGCAAATAACCATAATAAAAAGATATTTGTCATTTGTCACTGAGGAATAGCAAATGAATATAATAGATTCCACCACATGCTTGTTAGAAGGCATGAAATCCAAAATATTAATAATGTCAAGCATGGAAGAGGCAGACATGAAGCAGCAGAATTCTCATTCTCTGCTGAGAAAAACAGAAACTTCAAGCACTCTGACACTTTCCTACAAACTACACACACACACACCACAGTCCGGCAGTCATGCTCCTTAACCATTTTCCCAAGAAGCTTAAAACTCATATCCGTGCACAAATCTGCACATGGATCTTTCTAGCAGTTCTATTCATGCCAAAACTTGAATGCAGTATTGTCTTTCAGTAAGTGGATGAATACAGCGTGTACTATTTATACAATGGAATATTAGTTAGCAATAAAAGAGAAAAGTGCTGTCAGTGTACAAAAGCAGACGGAGTAGGGCAAAGCAAACAATAAGAACAGGAAGAAGATCCATGGTGCCTGCGTGGCTGAGAGGAGGGAGGAGGGAGTGACAACTAGAGAGGAGGCAGGAAAAATTTCAGGCAGGAGAACTGCTCTGTGTGCCGCTGCGATGGAGGACATATGGCAGGCATGCCCCAGGAGGCAGAGCATGACACACAGAGTGAACTGTGTAGGAGGAGAAAGAGAGAGGAGCTGTGTGGAAACTGCTTTTCTGCAGGGAGTTTTTCTAGAAATAAAAAGCACCATTAAAAATAAACATTAGTTTATAAACTAATGTTTATTTTTAAATGTGAAAAAGCTGCACTTTCAGAAACACTAAAAAGAAAAAGTTTACTTCTGTTCATAGGTTAAAAGTATGGGAATTTTCCTAGAAGTCCCAAAACTGATGTTGTTTTAAGCAGGACTGCTGATACTTGTGTCAAATATCAACTTTCAAATTGACAAGAAAAATTAAAATAGTAGGGTTGATTTATAATAAGCAGCATTCTCCCTCTAGGTCTGGAGCGGTGCTCAGGGCCCTGAATGGCTTGGACAGCATCTGGCACAAACTGGGGTGTCTGACATTCAGCCCAACCCTTGCCCTCTTCCAGTGCACTGTCTAGTTAGGATTGCAAGAACAGAGAGGTCGCAATGTACATATGAGTAGTGCGGAGGGCCCTCGTTTCCACGGGAGATGCATTAAGAGGTCACCAATGAATGTCTGAAACTGGATAGAACCCAACTCCACATACACGTTTTTCTATGAATACACATCTATTTTTAAATTTATCTTATCCATACAGCAAGATTAATAGCTAGTCATAAAACAGAGCAATTATTAAAGTATATTACAGAAAACCCTATGGTAATGCAATCTTTTGTATAATAGGCTCTTATTTATTTAATTTATTTATTTATTTGTATTTTAGGGAAGGGTTCACAGGGTGTTCAGGGTCTCGCTACTAGATGGGACTCATAGTGATCCAACTGTTTACAGCCTCCCAAGAGCTGGGATTATAGGGGCGCGCCACCATGCTCAGTCTCAATTGCCAACTCAGCTCGCCCAGGGGCGGGGGGCAGGGCCAGCACGGCAGGCCTGGAGATCGAGCCCCAGCCCCTGTGCCTGCTTGCAGGCACTTTAATCCGTCTAGCTATTTGGCCAGTCTTCATTTATTTCTTTAATTCCTGTTAGTCCTTATGGAACGTTACTGACTGCAGGCAGTTGCAGGTGCAGAAAGCAAAACTGCAGGTAAGGAAAGGTCCCTGCATTTCCCTACGTAACTATGTGAAGGACAGGATCCAAAATACTATTTGTTGAGAGTGAAATCTAAATTCCTTCAACCCAAAACATCGGAAACACATGCCTGGCTTCACCCATCCTCACACCCACTGACACATCAAATTGAGGATTTAGTAAACAAAGGGGTCTGCTCAGGGTACTAAGAGTCCAGCATGCTAGAAGAGAAAAAGAGAGCAAGCTTTCTAGAAGGCCACGACGCCCGGTTCCGTGGCTTAATCGTGCGGGCGCAAAGAAGCAAGTGAATTATTAGTTAGCTTCTATTTTTTCGTACGGCATGATTGACAAACAGTAAATAATGTTAGCACCATAACTGCAGTGTAAATAATAAAAGTATTCATTTCTTAGTTTGAAAAAGAAACAAGATCTGAAACGAAGGAAGTGGGCGCCGTCCCCTTGCTGTCTTAGGTGAAGTCTCAGTGAAGCTGGGAAGTTTCTGTAGCATTGTTACTGTGGGGATGATCCCAGAGACCAGGGCGGGCCACAGCAGTGCACGTCTGAAAGTGCTCGCTTTTGCACGCCCTGAGCCTGTTCAGTTGGGACTTGACTCTCTGAGCATCTTCACAGAAACATTTTGTAGATTTGTCACCGGAGAATAAAAGTTGGGGGACATTTCGGTCTACTGCTCAGCCTAATTACCTCCCGCCAGCTTGTGCCGCAGGGTGACTAAGTCAGTCCCTCTAGAATTCCACTGCAAAGCTTGGGAGCCAGCCTGGCCCAGAAGGTGGCAGACACACAGTAACGGCTGAGACCACGGGATGCCCAAGGACTGCAAAGCTGGCTGCCACTGCAGCGAAGGGGCCAGGCAGTGCCTGAGAAAAGGGCATACCCAAGAAATAGCCAAGACGCCCACCGAGAAAGAAGATACCTCACACATTTTAGTTTGTCTGTTTCCTATTGTTGTGTGACAAATGAACATAAGGGTAGTGACTTGAAAGCAACGCTGTATTTCACTTCCTCACGGGCTTGACTAGATTCTCCACTTAGGACCTCACAGAGTGGAAATAAACCTGCCAGCCTCTGTCCGCCCTCATATCTGCAGGATTTCCAGGGCATCAGCGTCCAAGCTTGTTGAACTGTAGGTAGAAATCAGTTCATGACACTTGGCTGAGGTCCGCCATTGTCCAGAGATTGCTTTTCATTCCCAATGGCCAGCCCTAGGCCTGAGAGGCCACTTCAGGCCCCATGACCACCATTATCTCAGCAATAGTGAGATTCTCTCAGCCCAAATCATTCTCATGCTTTTCTGCCCAATGCTGATTTTCCTTACCCACACAAATAATAGCTTGAAATGCAATAGATTAATAACACAAAGTCCCTTTTCCAAGAACCAATCATGGCAGCAATATCATGGAGTGGAAGTCCTACAAACCAGCTTCCCACTCAGCCTATCACAGGATTGTTCAGCACACATCGACTCAGACCCTTCCCCCTGAACTTCTAGGTAGGATTACAAGCATGGAAACCTCCTATACACTTCTCTACAGAAGAGACTAGGTCGCTAACAAAGCACAAAGATCGGATTAGCATCAAACTTTTCACAACAGCAAACTAGAGAAATGCTTCCAAATTTCTAAATATAACTAAATTTGAATTCAGGCATTTCTTCCCACTTATATAAGAAGTCCAAGAATACATCTTGATCATTGGAAAACTCAGAGTACTTTAAAATAAAAGAAATGTTTCTGAAAAGTTACGGAGAGCATAATAAAAAGATCAGAAAGGAAGAATTAACAAGAAGCAATAGAAATCAAAAGAATTAAATTTATTGCTATTTGTCAATACATTGATTATACAAAGTCAACTAGAACTAAAATACTAGACAATTGTGAATATTTGTTTACCACAAGAAAAACATCACTGGAAAACATACATTTAACATCCCTCTTAACTCTGTTTTGTTCAGGACACACAGCTCTATTGGAATAAGAAGTTCTGGTAAGCTACTGCACATTTTGGTAACTATAGAAGATAATAATGAATTGTACATTTCAAAAGGTTGAAGTAGGACAAGTGAACATGTCACTCTAAACCCACCCCCAGGGAAGGCTGAGGTGGCCACAAAAAAAAAGTATACAATGCATATATACATGCATTGTATTTTTAAATATTTACTTATTTTATTAGTACAGTATACAACGCATTATGCTCACATTCTTCATGAGAGATTGGTACCGTGTAGCACATCACAATTCCTTTGCTTTCGTGTTGTTTTCGGTTCCTTGTCTTCTTTCTCTCCAACCATTCTTGTGCCAGTGCTGATATGGTCACAGTAGCTTTGTAGGATAACTTAAAGTCTAGGGTTAGGATGTTTTCTCCTTGCTCATTCTTTTTATTGAGGGCATTTTTGTTATTTTGCATATATTCCAGTTTCATATGAATTTTAGGATTGCTTTCTCCACTTCTGCGAAGAACACTGTTGGAATTTTGATTGAGATTACTACAACACTGTATACCAATTTTGGTCATGAGGTGGTCATTTCAACTTTATTACTTCTGCTTATACAAGATCAGGAGATATTTTTCCATTTTTAGACGTCATTTTCAATTTTCTTTCTAAGTGTTGTAGTTTTCATTGTAGAGGTCTTGCACTTCCTTAGTTAGGTGAATTCCCAACTATTTAATTTTTTCTGGATGCTAATATGAATTTTATTTTTTTTTCCTTAATTTCTTTCTTTATGGGCTCATTCTTACTCTACAAAAATAATATTGATTTTTGTGTGTTCAATTTTATTTCTTGATACATTACTGAATTTGTTTATTAATTCTAAGAGTCTTTTGGTAGAGTTTTTGGTCTTCTATCATATCATCTGACTATAATTGTAACTTGAGGCTTTATTTTTCTAACTTAAACTAAAGTGATTACAAGACATGATACCTAGAAACAGAAATGAGTCTGAAAGATTTTTTGAATTCCATGACTCAAAAGCAATTCATTTACAGGTAAAATTATTTAAGTAATTGTCGAAGCATGTGTGTCAAGTAAGGTATAAGTAGGATAACTTAAAAGTATAGGCAATATATAGCTCCAGAGGAGACTATTATCTATGCAGTCTGCTTATTTTATGTAAAAGGCCACAATATACAGAAACATAAGCATCATTTTATAGGCACAGAAAAGGTTTTGTTTTAGGAAGAATGACTGTCAGGCTACTGACAATAATTGCTATAGCTAATAAGGGACTTTTTTTTTTTTTAATTTTTTTCGTGGAACCAAGGATTGAACTCAGACCATTACACTTGCCATAGAAACGCTTATTATACTGAGCCATCTCCCCGGCCAAGGGACTTTTCAATAATTGAACAATAGGGCTGGCCAAATAGCTCAACAGATTAAAATGCCTGCTTAGGCAGACACAAGAGCCCGGAGTTCAATCCCTGGGCCTGCTGTGCCAGCCCTGCCCCTGAGGCATGCTGAGATGGCGATTGAGACTGGGCATGATGGCACCGGCCTGTAATTCTAGCTCTTGGAGGCTGTAAACAGGCAGATCACTATGAGTCCGATCTATGCAGTGAGACACTGTACACCCTGTAGACTGTCGGAAATACAATAAATAAATAAATAATTGAACATTATAAGTTTAAGAATAAATACATTTAAAGATGATACAGACTTTATTTTATTTTAATAACAGTAGGAATAGAATATCTGAATCCTTAAAATGACATTAATATGAAGATAATGATTTCAAGTTACACATTTTTCATTGTTTCTCATTTAAAATTTCTTACTCTGTTTATTTTTGTTTGAATCTTGGATCATGTAATTTCCCAGCATTTCTTTTTATGTCAGTCTTTTTGAACTAGCAGAGTAACTTTTTTCAACTCTTTGAGGCAGGATTTCTCCCCCACTCATTTGCCAGCACTGGAGAGAAAAGAAGGCTGTGTCCACAGCTCAAGCTCACTGTGGATTTTAGGCTCTTTAACGATGATGCACCCTAGATGATGCACTCCATTCCAAGACTGCCAGAAAACATGAAATATGTATTTTAGGTGAAAGAACCATAAAACCAAAGGTTTACTCTTTGACGCTAGCAGCCATATAACACCTTATGATGCCTCTGTCAGAAGCATAAGGGTGCTCTATTTCTCTAATTTTCTGAGAACCAGATTGGCCTTCCCCATAGAGTACAGCGGTAGGGAGAAAGAGGGTACTGAGGGCCCCAAACTGATAACATGTCTACTACAATTAGGGGAAAATAGCCAAAGGTTCATTTTAATTGGCGCCGGGGAGATTAGTAGGCAAAGTTCAAGTAGCTAGGCTAGGGAGAAAGTTAGGTTAATTCCCAACTCCTGCCTGGCATATACAAGACCAATGTTCAATCCAGATACTGCATGCCATGCTGGCCACCGCAACCAGGCATGGTGGTGCACGCCTATAAGCCCAGCACTGGGGAGACTGAGACAGGAACATCACTATGAGTCCAAGCTGTGTAGTGAGACCCTGTATACATAAATAAATAAATAAAAATGGAAAAAATCAAGCAGCTTTGGATGCAGGCTGATCAGCTTGGGAAAAAATCCATTTTTACATTGTTCATAAACTCAGATCACTTTCTAGAGAATTCTTATGAAACGCTGCTCAGCTTGTGATGGAAAGGGAAAGTTCGGGAGCAAAAAAATAATTTGAAATACCCAAGTATTTGAACATGGTCATCCATTCATGAAATGAGCAGTGTCAGTGTAGGGACTATCTTCCACTCACGGAGAGGTTTTTCATCACTCACGTGGGCTTCTGTGGAAGACAGAGCAAACATTCTCCAGGAGAGAAGTTGAGCATGTCAGAAAAGCTCCCAAGAAACTGCTTCCTTATCAGATGAGAATGTAGAACTTATTATTTGGGGGCAATTTGGATTTATGGAGGCTTTTAGCCTATAATCTAATTGCAGTTAGGAGCAGCAGAATAACAGAGCAAGCTCGTGGCCAGTTTTGAGAGAAAAGAATGAGAAACCAAATAATTTCCCAATTCTAGTCTTTCATGAACACAGGAGGTAACTTTTAGACTTATGATTTCTAAACATGTAGATAAAGATTAATATCCTTAAGGAAGAAAGGAAGTGATTAAAACCTTACAAGAAAACAGAAGCCCAACTGGGATTTGGAATGCCCACAAAGATGGGATAAATTTTCTATTATAATGGATTCAGTTTTGGCTACAACATAGACACTTGGAGTTTTCATTGTTGCTGATTTTAAGAGTCTGTAATCAGTTTACTTTGGGCTGTGATCCAAGCGTTACTTGATGTTTTAAAATTACTGAGCAATTGAGATTTAGAAAAATTAATTTTCTGCATTATTTTTATTGTATGCAGAAAATGTGGCCTACATAATTTATTTCTCTATAATTTATTTTTATGAATTACTTTAAAATAAGTATTGGTGTTTTATGGTTATGGAACATAGGGTATTATTTGTTTATGTCGAGGAAACAAAAATATGCAAATAGGTGTATTTTTGAAATTTAAAGCCATGGGTTTTTCCTTTCCAATCTGTTTCTTTAAACCTTCTGTACATGATTTGATTGGTCACAAAGTCTTCCGTATTTAGCCTGTCCTGCTAGAAGGGAGTAGTGGAAAAGCAGGGCAGAAATAAACAAGGTTTAACTTTCGCATTTTCATGTCTCTGCTTTTAGTTTGCAGGTGAAATGAAACCTGCTGGGCCCAAAGGTTGGGGCTGGTAGCCAGTTGCTGGCGCACACAGCAAGACGCATGGCGGAAGGATGGAGGAGTGCTCACGAGTGAAGAACGTCCGTGAAATCCAGTCGCAGTTTTCTTTCAGGGACCCCAGCACACACAACCCGGCCTGCCGATGGATTACGTAATGGCTTCACAGAACGCTTCTTAACTGATGTCACTGCACTCTGAGCTCCACGGCTTTCTGGTTGCCCGGGCCCCGTGGATTCTGTGTACTACACTTTGTCGAGAAGCATTCTGCATCTAATTTCTTAGAATAAACAACTCCCATTGATTCAAACGAAGCTCGTTGCTTGCTGGAGCTTCTGATTGTCTGTGAGAGGTGTTTGCTTGGCATAATCACTCAAAAATGGAAAATGTGCAAGTTTCAGGGCAAAGTGGCGTGACGCGTCAGGATGAGACACAGTCTACGTTCTGTGCCCACATGACAAGGCACTTTCATCTGTACTTAGTTGGCAGAAAAAGCCAAATCCTGTACTTTTAAAGTGCATAGAAATTCAGGTTCCTGTTTCGCAAAGCAAAGGAGGGCCAGAAATGAGTGAATGGCTCTTATGCCCATCCTGCAACCCTCACGAGAAACTCCAGCCCCGGTTCCTCTGCACTGAGGATCTATGACAGCATCACTGTCCTTGCCTGATACTCAGTCTTTCATAAGCTGGGGAAGAGAGCTGAATGACAGTCCCTGCTTATGTCCCCCCCTTCACTCTTATCTGCTAACGATGTGATGTCCCATTGCAGAGAAAGCAAAAGGAAAGTAGAAGCACCAATTTCATACCTGCAGGCAGCCGGGCCACCTTCCGGAGACCCCACCTCCTCGTCCCGTTGCACTGGAGGTCACATTCCAATGAGTCGTTTCTGTCTCATACTTGTGCCAAATTTTATTAGATTCATACTGCTATTTTAAAAGTGCCTTGATTTGGGGATCCTTTATCATTTTTTTATTTTTTTTATTTTTTGGCGGAATCAGGGATTGAACTCAGACCCTCACGCTTGCCAGGGAAGTACTGATTCTACTGAGCCATCTCCCTTGCCCAACATCTATTGAATGAGGAAAGAAAGCATCAAAATTTGGTCTCCAAGAGTGAGATATATCTATCTTCAGTCCTTGTTTGCTAGCTGAGAAGCTTTTATTTTAATCCATGCACATTTTTACCTGGAAGGAAATGCACTTTTCAAAGCACGCCTTAAACATGCGCAGGTCTTTTCGTTGCTCACAAGCTAATCGCACACTCGCACATGACTGGAAGGACCTTCTCAAATGAGGGAAGGCAGGCAATTCCTGCATGTGTTACAGTGAAGGTAGCGAACACAGGCAAGCATTAGTAATGAGTGGTGCCTTCTAGGAAAAAGCATATCCGGTCGACAGAGATGTGAGAAGAACCATTCTAACCGAAGGATGAGCAAATTCCACTGGAGATATTTCAGAGATTCCATTTGGGAGTTTTGTAACATCCATCATGATCCTCAGATTATCAACGCTAGATCTTCTGCCACAACCTCCAGCACAAAATCCTTCACAGTGCCTTGAAGCTTCGCGACTGGGCAATCTATGATTCCACATAGTACAGATTTGGACTAGAGAAACATTTTTCCAAAGGTTAAAGACATATGTCAGAATATGAGTCAGACACAAAGGTGGTTCCACACCACAGCACCCGGTTTCTAATGTCAGCGGAAACTTTATTCTGTTCTGCAGCATTCTCCACAGGGGCAGAAGCAGGAACGTGCTCCTGTTAATCCATAAATCCCAGTATGTGAAGCAAAACCATACTGGCTTTGTCCCAAAGTGAAGCTATAATTTTTATTACTCTTGCTAAATCGAGTACTTGCTCTGCTAGCCATTTCACTGGATGCCATGATGGCCAGCATCTGCAGTGGGAGCTGCAGCTGTGACTAGTTTTACTTATTTCAAATTTGTGTGCTTTTCATTTCCTTACCTTATTAAGCTGGTTAGGCAACTTTTAGAAACTACTCAATGGAAGTACAGATAATAATACAGTTTTCCTGTTTTGTAATGTGAGAAGCAGTTCACTTTCTAAAAATTGCCATTAAATTTAGTACCATTATGAAGGCATTTTTGTCTATTTCTGATTGGCCAAGACATGTGCTGTGACTGAGTGTTGACTATTGCCAAATACTTTTGTTGCACTTATAAATTGGACCTTATGCTTTTTCCCAGTATTCTGTTAATGCATTGAATTAGACTGATTATTTTTGAAGTCAATTTTGCACACTTGGGATACATTCTATGTAAGCATGAAATAGGTACATATATTAATACTATGTATTATTATATAGTAATAATACATATATTAATAAAATACTATCAGTGAATTTATTTCCTTAATATATTTTTGTCTACTTTCAGTGTGAGGATAATTATAACTCAAAAACTGTTGAAAAGCGTCCCCAAACTTTGTTTTCGAAGAGCATTTTGCATCATTAATATTGCTTCGGTGTTACATACTTGTACAAATTCATCAGAGGAGCTGAAGCACTCTGGGACTGTGCTTTCTTGGTTGACTGTTTTCAATTACCAAAGTGACTTCCTGGGCAGGTGGGGGACTGTTTATATCTTTAATCCTCTTGATTAAGCACTGATAAACCGTGTGCTGAAGGCATTCGTCCCGTTCATCTGGTTTATTGAACACATTGGCATGAAGTGGCTTGGAGTCTCCTTACTTCCCTGAGTGCTATTAGGGTCTGCAGCGGCACTCTCTCCCCACCAAGTGATGTGGGCCAAGGGCATAGCTCTCCACTTCTTCCCCCCTCCTAACAGAGCCAGAGACCTCTTCATTTTACTTCACATAACAAACATTATAAATACCCCCTACACAGTGTCTTTCACAAATCTTGATATTTTGTGCTTAATACCATTTTGTTCAATATGTGTCACAATGCTGGCATCAGCGCTGCTGCTGTCGCGCTCATAGACCCAACTAACTGCACCTGCTGCTACTTTGCTGCAAGAACTGGATGCGATTTTCCAAGCTGAACAGGAGAGAAGTGAGCCACACATATGATCTGTTAATCCAAATCACATAGAGTTGCAAGGAGCCTCTGTCCCACGGCCTAACTTCAGTTCTACTTTTATATCATATTGCTGCCCAGAAATGTCTTCAAACAGTGATAAAATGCGTTAGTGAACATACCCCAGCATCCTTTGCACCAGCTACATATGCAGAGTCCTAGATTCAAATTAAAACTCCTAAAGTGGAATATTCCTATGGCAAAAAATTATATGGGTCAAGATATTGACTCTGGTATGAATTTAAAAAGTCAAAGCATTTTGATCAACTGTTATTTTATAATTAAGTTCTTCAATTTTACTGGACATTACACTTGTCAATATGACAATGTTCTCTCTTAGATCATGTGGATATTATAAAAGTTAACATTTCAAATGACTACTTAAATTTTCTATTTGTTCTTGTGCCTCTACTTATTTTTGTAAGTGTCAAAATAATCTTATCCTAATTTATAGAACAGGTTTGTACTTTAGTGCAGTTTTGAGATAGTTATACTCTATGTCCTCTTCTCTAAAGTTAGTACTGAAATCTACACAGGAAGATAGTTGCTCACTTTATTTCAGGTCTATTTTTAAATTACAGCATGTGAAACCCTAAAGAATGGCATACTTCACAATAAATGGTCATTAGGGTTAGTGCATTCATTTTCTATGCATAAATCTAGAATATTAAAAGAGAACATATGTGAACATTGAAATGTCTTTGCTATTCATATTCCTCTCATTTCTTCTAAAATAAATTTGACAGAATCTATTTGGTTTCTAAAGGCTCATATAAGCCAATTCTGGGGCGAGCTCTGTGATCCTGAGTTCCTCGTTGGGGCCGACTCAGGTCTGAGCCTTTGTGAGATGAGACAGCACTCGGTCGAGGTGGAGCAGCGGCCCTCTGTAGAACACAGGACCGGCAGATGCGGGCAAATTGCACGCGTGTCATGGCCCTAACTTACATCTCATCGGTGTAAAAGCATTCAGAGTAGTCCTTTTTAATTGTAAAGAGAATAAAAAGTAAAAATTAAAATTAAAACTAAGAATGATATGGAATTTCATAATAAGATATAGGAAATGAACAATGGCTGTTAGATTGCGTATTGTTATCCTCTAAGTAGTTGTTCAGATTACCAGACATCGGCATGCAAAATCGGTCAAAAAGTAAGCATAAACTGTCTCTTTCAATAAAGCAATATAAATTATAATCAACCTAGCTATATATAAACACACACACACACACACACACACACACACACACAGGAGACAAGCCAGCTACATATGTGATTCAATATTCTAGATCACATAGAATTGCGAGCCACCTCTGTCTCCGGCCTAACTGCGGCCCTTTCACAATGGCTATCCTACCAAAAGCAACCCCACTTCCGTGCAACATTGCATCGTCTTCCAACCGCAGGAAACTGAAAGAGCATTCTAAATATTTCTGATGAATGATAAAATGAAACTTGGTAGGAGGTGGTTAAAGGGGTCATAAGTGGGGTCCAGAAGAGTATGTTGAATTCAAATGCTGAAAAACAAACATGCAAACAGCAAGGCCCGGTCGGTCAGGTAACGTTACTAGGGTCATCTTATATGTGTGCTTGGCTTGAGACTAAGAACAAAAAATGCAAATGATCTTACCCTTAAGTGCAGTGAAGCACTTTGAGTTTCATTTACCTAAAATCCAAATCTTTCCCTGAAGCCCACTGGGAACAGCTCTTGAGTTTTTTCTTATAGTTTTGAATTAAAGAGATTGATAAGAAACCTTTATGACTAACAGCTCCAGGTCCACTGGTTTGGGACTTGGACTTTACTGTTTTTTAAGGTGCTTCTTGAGGGCAGTATCTGAGGCTTGAAGAAGAAAAATTGTAACAGCAAGACTCCCTTCTGTGCTCTAAGCCTAACGCGGGAGTTCTTCCCTAGAAAACTAAATATGGACACATGATCTCTCTGACTTACACAACTGGATGTCATCTTCCCATGTAGGGTGAGGTGAGAAGAGGTTCAGAGTTTTGAGTTATGTCTTTGCTTAGCCACTTTCATTCTGTAATCTTCAGCCACTTTTTTCTTGTATTTAAAAGGATTATAAGCAGCATATCAATAGCATGTACCCACCACGTGTACGTCATGTTCTCACTTGTAAGTTTTTGCTCCATTTATAAAGTTTGTCTCTTTTTCTCATTTCTAGTACATTTTGGAACCTGATTTGTAATGTTTCATAAAGATCAGAAAAATATTATTCACTGTAGCCAACATATCTTAGGATCCTTTCATTATTTGACAGTTTTGACAGTTATTATTGATTTGGCCAGCAACAGCAGCTAACTAGAAGGGGACAATGTGACAGTTTTATGTAACAAAAGGCACAGTGTCATGTCAACTGAACTATATGTTGTACAAAGTGACAGCAGGACAAAAAATCCTTTCAGACTTAATTTTCTGCTTCATTTTTTTCTACCATCAATACATAAGGCAGTGCAGTAGGTGACACAAATTAGCAGGATGGCGCCAAAGGTCTCTCCCTGCTTCTGTGGCTGTACTTGACTTCTTCCACTACAGAGTGGCAATTATTTTTAAGGTGAATGAACAAGAGGAGCAGCTTATAGCAATCAGCCTACCCCTATAGGAGAAAATATATCCCTTATCAAGATGCTTTATATATTTCACCTAGGTGGCTTTTGGGAGAGATGAAAGGAAAAGTCCCCATCTGCTAGGTCATGCCTACAAGACACATTCTGTCAAGTCCTAAAAGCAGCAGCAGCTTTGCCTGTGGGATACCTATAATTATTATGCGGAGCAGCCTGGTGCCTGCTGCAGTTCATTGTTCAGCTAACACAAGACAAGAATGAGAACAGTGGCTCCAGGCTGTGAATGGATAAAGTGCAACTTTTCGATTTTGCTCTTCTAAGGATCTGCATTGTGTGGAGCCCCTGAGTGACATCTCTGGCCTTCCTTGGGGCTCAGCAGATTGAATCAGTCATGCTGAGTTAAACAATGAGTGGAGGACGCAACCTTCGCAGTGCCTGTCATTCTTTCCTCATAATTCAATCTACATTTAATCAATGAAAGTAATTTATTGTTTGTTTAAGTCTAACATCCAATGGGCCTGGAGGACCCTGAAGAAGCACACCTTCACCTTGACCTTACCTGCCTTGCAAGCCTCCACTGCTACAGCCGAGTCAGGTTCTGCAGAACTGGTGTGCAGAAAGGTATTTGGCTGGTGATTCTTCCTGTGATTTCTCAGATTCGTATTTTTAATCATGCTTTGGGAGTAAAGTTATCTAAATAATGAATGGGAAAAATATTTGAAATAAGGAAAATCACAGTGACAATAGCAAAATTATCAAAGTTTAATTGCTGTACTGTTCTCTGTCTCTCTCTCCCTCTCTCTCAGACACACACACACACACACACACACACACGTGTGCAATAACGCTTGCAGGAAAAAGCACCCCCTGCTCAAGTTATCTCTTCAATTTATACTAATGATTCAAAGGTTGACTTTTAGCCTGTTTCTGTTATTGGGAATGGTCAGTGGTAACTTATGCAAATTCAAAGATTTTATTGATTGGCTTAGCTAATCTTAATCAAAATCTGTCTTCCTTTCCACTCATAGTGATTAAATACGCCCGAGAGCACGTGACACCAAGCCTGACTTTCTCTAAGTTTGTAGGAAAGTGCTGATCTAAACATTTTGTTACCTGTCAATTGTCAGGGTAGAAAGCAAACTGGAAGATAAAGTTAGGAGGAAATAGATTTCCTTAAACACACACAATTAATTAAATGCTACGATAAAGAAGAAAGGTTGCCATGATGTCAAAAGTACAGAAAGGAGTTTTAATTTTACTTTTCAAGATTATCATTGCTGAAATGTCAAATCAAAAACAAAATATCTATGTAAAAGTGTAAGACAAAGTGAACTAGATGGGGCAAATTGTTGAAGTAAAGATTAGCTGAAGTATATCAGAATGCTCTTGCACTCAGAATTTTTCTTAGCCAAGAAAATAGTCATAAATAAGAGTACATTAAACCCATTAATAAAAATGTGGGCTTAGTACACTTTTATAAAGTTAAGAATAAACTAAAGCTTTGTTTTGAAAGTAGCCTTGGAAAAATCTGGAAACTTGGACCTAAGTTATAAAAAAAACTTCAATGTGTGGTTTCTCAGTGCTACTGCATGAATTTATGAGAAATTAATAAAAATGTTTTGATAAAAATTAAAACATTTTAGTAAAAGTTGGACATATTTATTTATTTTATAGTTGTGTATTTTTAAAGGTGTACAAACAGGCTAAACATTCTATCAGTATAAAGACAAATGGTTTCAAAGACCAAGTTGAAAGGAGAAGGACGATGTGGTTACTCCTCTTTTCTGCATTCTTTAGTCCTTCATTTGGCATCACTGACTCTCTCCTGAGCTCATCAGTCCAGGTGCTGGATCTTAAGGAACACGCAGCCTACTTGAACTGTTTCAGGTACTTTTCTTGTTCAATAACTAAAAATTCACCATCGTAAAAGTGCTTCAAAAATGTTGTGTCTGGTCCTCAGTGGCAGAACTAAAGGAAATGCTGCGCACACCCACGTTCTCCTGGGGTATCCGTGTGCATTTGCTACTGGGGTCCCCACCTCTGGCTGCACCCCAGGTCCCAGCCCCTGATGGAGACCCTGGGGGCTACCCACCCGGGAAAGCAGAGACAGGATGTATTCAGGCTCCAGTGCAGCCACATGCCGCAGGGGTCAAGTTGCTTTCCTAGGGCCCATGGGTCACGGAGTGCGACCCCCATGAGGGACCCACGCCAAGAAAAACAGCCGTGAGGCACAGGAGATGAATGCCCTGGAAAGCTGGAAGGGAGCGACCCAGACGCGCAGCCACAGCGAGGCAGCGGCCTGCCGGGCGGGGCGCTCGGGCGTTCCCTTCCACCTGCAGCCTGCGCAGGTGACCACCCCGCTCTCCCCGAAGCTGCCGGATGGTGAAGCATCTCTGCTTTGGGGGATTTTGCCCCAGAAGGGCGCGTGCACATCGTGAACACGGCTGAGGGTCCCTGCTTTTCTGCCACTTGCCTACAAATATCTTTTCACCTACAAATAGGCTTTTTTTTTACAGGTATATACCACAAATACGGGCCTGAAGGTCCCCTGCGCTCGGAGCTAAGTGGGACTACATCCTAAATGAGATCCCTTGTAGCAATATGCTTGATTAAGTCTTATCGGAGCAGTTAGGCAGAATGAATTAAATCAGTCGAGAGCAGGTGTGTTTATTTTCTTTGAAAAAGTAGACCTTTTTTTTTTTTCCCCAAAAACTATCTTTTAAAATGACTCATTTGGGCTGCGGAGATAACTCGAGGTCTAAGCACCTGATGGGCAAGGGCAAGGACCCGGGTTTGAGCCCTGGTACCTCACGCTGGGCTGCCCCGGAACCTCGGGGGTGCCATGTCAGCTCTCAAACCCGAGCGTGGTGGAGCACGCCTGTGATCCCAGCGATGGGGAGGCTGAGACAGGAGGATCACTAAGAGTCCAAGCTGCACGGGGAGACCCTGTACCAAGTAAATAAATATACACATAAATTAATTAAAACAATTAAAAAGACTTGTTACCTACTACTTCAGATTAATTAGAAAAGAAAACCTGAAGAGTTGACACTGACTGTGTCTCATTTTGTGTTCTGTGTTCTTTTGCAAATATCTAAGAGCCTTGATTCTGGTAAGTCGAGCTCTGTGGAGGTGGGCGCACAGCACCCATCGGTTCTCTTGGACAGATCCCGAGCCCCCTGGAGCCCTCCGCGGCCTCAGCGGGACACTTTGCTAACCTGTCCGATGGAGCTAACGGAAAGCGAGCGCCTCCTGTGACCGCAGTCCACCTGAGCAACCACCATCAGATGCGCTTCAAGGGAGAAACGAGGACGGCTTGGCGGGACAGCGAGTCATTGCTCCCGGTGGGAGGTTTTCTTCTTACTTTCACATGGATTCTTCCCTGGCCGAGTCTCTCAGATGGCCCAGCTGGTGGCACGGAGTTTCTGGACTAATCAAAGAGTATGGTGGGCACAGACAGCCAAGCTCTGGGGACTAGATTCAATGGTGCAAAGAACGCATTCAAGTCTGTTAGACGAGAAGTCGTGTTAGTATTTTACTCCATTAATACTGAATTAGCCCTGTCACTCTTCAAGCTAAAGAACAAGTGTGACGTATTCACTTCCTATTTTTTTTTTTAATGTATTTAGTACAGGGTCTGCAGAGTCTCACCATGCAGCTCAGACCCCTAGTGATCCTCCTGTTTTCAGCCTCCCAAGAGCTGGGGCCTGCGTGGCATGCCGGGGATTGAACCCCGGCCGTGGAGCTCTGCCCAAGCAGGCACTTTAGTCCACTGAGCTTCTAGCTGGCCCTTCCTATTGTTACTCTTAATCTGAATCTTTATTTTTCTATTTATTCATTTGGTCTGTTGTGATTGAGCACCTAGTAGTTGTCAAGCACTTTACCCACTGTCAGAAAGGCAGTGCCATGCCACAGACAGTTTCTGACCCTACGATAAGAAATTATGCAACTTTTTCAGACATCGTTAGTGAGCTCCTTAAAATATTTGCATTATTTTTTCTTTAAAATATGAAACTTCAGCCCTTGCACAATATAAACAGTTAAAATAAGACAGCTGAAGTGAGCTCTAAATTTTGTAACACAGTTAAGATTTGGATGAATATTATGCTAGACTTCTACAGCTATGCATCTATCCTATCAAGATGCATTAGACAAAAAAGGATAGAGTGACATAATTGAAAATAATTTCATAGAAATAATGTATAAGATATTTATAATTTGAATGTAAATTCCTACCTGGTGTGTGTTTATAATATTCACATATATACATATATATATGTATCTTTTAAATCTATATACAATATACCATTTATATTATGTGACACACACATAGGGATGAATATTTATCATTGTACATGGTTTGCCTGTCACATTATAGTTTTAAATTAAGTGTCCATAAATAAAACATCCACACTACAGTATATCCAAGGCTTTGTTATATTATTTCACAATGTACACTCATAGCAGTTTATGTCATTATATATTTCTCTGTATTCTTACAATTGTTATAATTAGGAATTAAAACTTGCGCCGGGGAGATGGCTCAGTGGAATAAGCGCTTCCCTGGCAAGCGCAAGGACCTGAGTTCAATC
>NDGM011188978.1:0-14794 GCA_002564305.1 Octomys mimax
ACCGGGGATTGAACTCAGACCCTTGTGCTTGCCAGGCAAGTGCTTATTCTACTGAGCCATCTCTCCAGCCCCCTTCAGAACATTACTTTAGCCAGTGTTTAATTTAAATTTATACTGGCTGTATATTTGGGGTGAAATGGCATAGACAAAGCACAGATGAGTCAAAGTTGTCTAGACCACCATGTTGCTTTGGCATAGGTCCTGTGTTCCTCGTGGAAATTCTTTTGGAATCTCCAGTGCTGGAGGAAGTACTAGGTTAGTATGCTTGCTGCTCAGAGAAGTAAAAGATACAGTGCCTTTTGGGAATGTCTCTAGGGAAAACTAATTTTTCCTCTAACCTTGGAGGGGACACTGTTAAGGTTAATCTAAAATGTTTCCCACAGGCTAGCTGTTGTCTGGGAAGGGATCAGAAAACCAGGACACTAAGTTTTTCAGAAGATTAATCCACTGATGAGTTCATGGATGAATGGGCTAGAAGGAGGGAGGGCCCTGTGGTACAGCATGTGTCATATGAACATGACCTTGGGAACTGTATCTTGTCTCTGCCCCTTTTCTTTGTGGCTCCCTGACTCTTGCTTCCAGCTGCTATGACTTCAGTAGCTTTCCTCCAGTACACCCCTCTGCCATGATGTTCTGCCTTGGTTGGAGCAGCCGACCATTCACTGACACCTCTGTAACCATGAGCCAAATTTAACCTTTCCTCCTTGAGTTATTTTCAGGTAATTTGTCACAGTGACAGAAAACTGACTGACAATGACACCCTTATATCAAAGATCTTTGTTTGTTGAATTGGCAGTTGGAATGTCATACAAGCACCAGACTGTGCTTATTTAATTAGAAGAGATTGCTGAGAGTAGTGTCAAAATAGTAGGGACAAGGTCTGCTGGAGCTCTTATCATTCATTACAGTTTGACAGGCTGGTGGGGAAAACCAGTAGTGGGGGGATGCTTGAGCCACAAGCTTCCTGTGCATACTCCACTCACTCAGTGTGACTTGGTCAGTTCTGCTGCTGTTACAAACAAGCACACAAGCCTCAGTGTGTGGGGCTTCTGGATCAGAAATAAAGAAGATTTGTGCCTGATGTCTCCCTCATCCCAGATCCAGCCTGCAGCAGTAGCTCGTGCTCGAACATGCCATGCCTGCGATGAAAAAGAAGCAAGAAAGCTGGTGGACTAGGTTGTCTCTTAGAGCTGTGGCTCAGATGAGGCACAGTCAAGGTCACCCACATGCCACGCACTAGGCTAAGCACTCCGTGGCCAAGGCTGAGGTCAAAGGTGCAGAAACTGGGCCTTCCCACGTGGGAAGCACTGCACATTGTGCAGTCCTCTTCCAGAAGGAGCAGCAGCTGCTGGGAAGAAAGGCACACTTTGCGTCACCATGTTCCCTGCTACAGCTCCCCGCAGATCTCCTACCCCTTCAATCCCTGCCTTTCCATCCAGGCACAAGATAGGCGCTGGGAGACATCAGTGCAGGAAGAACTAAAGAAAGGTGGGAGACGAGCAAGAGACTGAGAGCTTTCTGCCTAACGAAGGGGCTTCTGGGTAAGAGTGATTCGAGGTGAGGACTGGAGGGCCGTGCTTGAGACAATGTGATGAAGTCCTCAAAGTCATCATCCTCTTCAATGAATATTTACTGCGCGCCTACTGAGACACGGACCCTGGTCTGGGGACTACAAACTTCCCTGGCCTGGGAAAGGTGTACTGATCTTCACATTAAAGGCACACAGGCCAAGGAAACCCACCTTTTTTCAATTCCCATCACCCTGAAGAGAAGTGCTTCTCCCTTTCATTCAACTGTGGAATCCCAATTAAGCATAGTAAACAAAGGAAAGTTCCTACATTGTAGTGGTTCTTGCCTTCCCCGTGCTTTATTTGCAGTCTGGATTTATTGTTGAAGGACTGCCTCCTTTAAGCATATCCCCTAGTAACCAGGAGAAAAAGGCCGTCAAGGGAAGGGAACTCCAGCAGTTCTCTCTGCCAGCTGTGAGACCAAGCAGCCGCCTCTACAAGGGGAGTTGGCATCTGCTGATCGAGCCTTCCTGCCCTGCCTCATGCTGTGCTCATGCCCAGAATGCAAACTGCAGCTATCAGAGTCAGAGCTGGGCTTAACAACTGCCAGAGCCCAGGGCAAAGCTACTTGGGCACTGGGAAAGAGACTGTGTGATTTTAAAGCAGATGTATGTTCTTAACTTGGTTGGCTTGTAAAGTAATGGAAGGTGGGGGGGTTTCCCCCCTTAGCCTATAGCAACTGTTAGAGTGAAGAGTATAGCTCAAGACTGAGTGATTCTACCGCAATTCCATGTAGTATTTTGTCCATATAACAGGATGAAACTTAAATTAGCAGCACATATAGAAGGCATCTCATTTTCTCACGTATGCCACAATATTAGGAACAGACAACATATGCCTCCATGGTTATAAACAAAGGTGTCATGTTTGCAAAACAGATCCTATATGTAGAACGTCTATAAATGGGATGAAATAGGGAGGTTTTGTTGGTTGAAATGACGTGAAATATTCGTAGCTGTGTAGTCTTTGTATGAAGAGTCTTCTCTTTCTCTGTGAACACGGTCAGAATTGTCTTCATGTCATCTTTCTCCAAACTGAGCTCCTCATCCGGCCCCTCCTCTGAGGCCTTGGAAAAACCAACGAATCAGAGCTTCTGTTTCCTCACCTGGGGAATACAGGCGGGCTTGATCCGGGTTTCTGTAGGTCGGTTTGGGGAGTATTGTTTTTGAGGAAATGAAGAAGAGCAATCTTTTAAAAAGGGGGTCCCATGGTCAAACAAGTTTCAGAGTTGTGACACTGAATAAAATTAAACACGTTTCTTCCCTCAGGAATTTAGTGTGCTAAAAATATTCATTGTGATTCTCCCAGAGGGAGACAGAATATGCGCTAGGTCTCCGATTTACTTTCTGCAGAACTGTTTCTTGTGGAATAATTCTCAGAAGCAGTCTAAACATTAGAATGTAAGTACGCTGACCTCGGGCGTGCCCCTTGTGATTTTATTGACTGTTTATTCTGCCTACCTTCCCAACTTCTCTCAACTATTTCAGGAGAAGGCTTCTTCCGGCTTTTGAATTCATTAACATGGTGAAATTCAGTTCGTTCATCTCTCCTGTCTTCCTCTTCTTTTTTCCTTTAAGGTATTGAAATGTTGAAAAGTTTCAAACGCTCAGGGAAGTTAGAATTCTATATACAATAACTATAAACTAAAATCACTTAAATTCATCCACCGGTAGCATTTTCCTCCAACTACTTGCTACCTCTCCCTGTTTTTTTCCTATGCATATCTCATACATTTTATACACCATATGTATAACTTCCATGGTTGAAACATTTCAAAATAAATTGCAGACACGATGACACTTTATCACTGACTACTTCAAGATGTAGCTTTTGAAACAAAGACATTTTCTTATATAACCTCAGAATGACTGCGGCATCTGAGAATGGGTTGATTAATAACCTCTAATGTATACTCTGTATTTAAACTTTCCTAATTGGTCTGAAAATGTCCCTTATACATTTAAAAACTTTAACAATATTTTATTTAGCCTAAATAGTCAAAGTATTATTTTTATAACATGTAATCATTTAAAAAGTTTATAGTCTTTTAAAAATTAATTTTCTAGAGCTGGGGAGATGGCTCAGTAGAATAAGCGCTTGCCTGGCAAGTGCAAGGGCCTGAGTTCAATCCCTGGTACCGCAAAAAAAAAAAAAAAAAAAAAAAAGGTAAAATAAATTTTCTAGTATATGAGATTTACAACATAATGTTGTAAGGTACATATAAATAGTAAAACGGTTACCATAATGAAGCAGATTAACATAGCTATCATCTTTCAATGAATTTTTATTTAAAAATCTACGATCTATTTAGGGTTTACATATCAGATTTAGTTATAGCTCTTCATTTAAAAAGAAAATCACTTGTTTTTCATGGCATTTATTTCTTTTGAGAAGATCTTCTTTTTTTTTTTCAGAATGTCTGAAATTTTTGATTTGGATGATACAGAGGGAGACAGAACACTCGTTGAAAAGCTATTAAATAGGCCATGTGTACTTCACATTGCATCATATCAGGAGGTACATCATTTCACTTTCTCTTCACTGGTGATATTTTTAGTAGTAGGCAAATCATGACATTGTTCACCACTTTTCTCTGTTACAAAGCTACCTTTTCCTCTTTGATTACAAGTCACCAGAGAGCCTTTGATGGGCCAGTGCTGGAGACTGAAGCTAAGGCCTTGTGCATGCTAGGCAGGCACTCTGCCCCACTGGATAGTTTTTGGTTTTGGTTTTGTTCTGTGGTCTTAACTTTTTAGCCCAAGATGGCCTTGAAAGTACCCGATAGCCCAGTATACTCTGGAACTCATGATCTTCCTGCCTCAGCCTCCTGAGTGCTGGGATCATAGGTGACTACCATCATACCTGTGAATAGTAGAAATTTTGAGACTTATGAATGACTTATTCCTGATAATCCTCAATGACCTGGAATTTTTTGAGTATTGTGACTGAACCCAGTCTTCACTCACACTAGATAAGTGCTCCACCACTGAGCACCATTCACAGCTCTTACCCTGTTGCTTCAGTGCTTACTGATTGATAGGGTTTGTATTAGATGGTCCCTCAAAGCATTATGCAGTCATACAGGTTTTTTTTTTTTCTGAGGTTGCTGAATCTAAAGTGTGTGATTGATAAATAGTACAATGCTGGGATTAAGGAGGCTAAGGGTAAGGGTGGGTGATTGCTGGATAGGTACACTGACCGGCCTGGCACCGCCCTAATCCTAGTACATTGCATACAGCATAAGAGACAGAGAGAGGCTTGACATTCCCTTGTTGCATTTGCTATCTTCTGCCTAGCATGAATTGCTCTCCTCTGTGAAGCCAGCTGCTTATGGACTGAAATCTCTGCAAATTGTGAGCTAAAATCTTTCCCCCTTTAACTCTGAGTGTGGAGTGTTTTAGCCCAGAGAAGAGTAACTAAGGCACTGACAATCTTTGCCTAAAGCAAAACTGATAGTGGCCATTGCAGACTAATATTGCAGAAATGATATGACTTTTATCTCTTATACTTTATTAGCTGTTCTTTTTTTCTGTGTAGAAGAGCTTCCCTTTTCCTTCCCTCCCCTTTTCATTAGCAATCATAATGTACTTAGAATCTTAGGTTCTTCTTTATTCTAATGTCATACTTTGTTCTTGCAACTCTCTTTTAAAAACATTTATTCAGAAGCCATTCTGGGCCTGTGATTGAAATGAGATTAATCTGAAGTTAAGAGAGCACTTTTTTTTGTATTTTAGTACAAGGTCTACAGGGTCTACAGGGTCTCACTATGTAGATTGGACTTGTAGTGATCTGCCTGTGCTCAGCCTCCCAAGAGCTGGGATTACAGGTGCACACCACCGCGCCCAGTCTCAATAGCTGTCTCAGCGCGTCCCGGGGGAGGGACCAGCATGGCATGCCGAGGATGAAACCCAAGAGAGGTACTTGTACTTATCAGAACATCACAGGCCGGTTTTCCAGACCCTTAAATTGGTTGCTACTTTCCACAAAGGCTTGTCAAGTAGGAGAAGGACCTGAAGATGGAGATGGGCTCGGAGGGGGATCTCCAAGCTGTAACCCTTGGGAAGCTATGGTGGCTCTGACCACCATCAAATGCATGTCTAAATCACCATACAGGAAAGGAAAAAATTCATGCAGGGAGCTGGGCTAGTCTGACCCAAGAGGGCAAGAATTCCAAAAGGAAGAACTCAGTCCTTGGTACCTCAGCTCAGGATCAGTGGAAAGAGCAGCACAACTCCTGCTTTCACTCTGAGCGCAGAATGAGTCTTCTTGTGGTCACTGATGTCACTAGAAAGGTCTAGGAAATGTGCTCAGATCGTTACCACATGGCAGGGTTTTCAGTGGCTATTGAGGGACAGAAGTCCCGGAGCAGGAAGGGCTGTTAGGAAGCACCTCTGCTTGAGCCCAACACTCAGACCCCACAGGAGCAGGAGCCACACCTGGCCACAGGAGGTGGAGGACAGATTGCAAACGTTCACTAGAATAGACAGAGAGCAGAGCTGAGGGGCTATTCTCAGTGGAAGGATAAAGGACGCTGTTTTATCTGTCCTGGGCCAGAACAGACTGACTCATCCAGACTCACCAGTGGAAGTCATGTTCTGAGTGTTATGCAAGTGGGGACATTTTGCAGTGTGACAAGCCTGAGTGACAGTGGGACCCTCCTGTCTGACAGAGGTCAGAAAACACATTCAAAAGATGTTCAAGCTTTTGTTCCTTCTCAGAAGTCTTCCAGCCACAGGAAGAAGGTACCGTCTGTGTTCCCAAAGAGAAGATACAGGTATATCAGGAATCGGCATCCTGCTGGGAAGGGAAGGAGTAGCCAAGGGAAATTGTGACATTGCCTGGACTTCTTCTCACCTGCAGCTTACCACTGCAGTGTGTTTCTCTGAGAAGTTCCACCCAGCTGCCACAGTACCCCCAAAGGGACATGGGCTCAGTGGTACAAACCCAAGGTTTCAGACCAAAATGCCCAAGTTCCAACTTCATTCCCTGACATTTACGAGGAATGAGGCCTGGGCAACTTAATGCCAGTTCTCTCATCTGTAAAACAGAGATAAAAAACATCTCACAGACACGTTGTGAAAATCACATTAAAGTAAAGCATGCACATCACATTCTGAGTTGGAATGTATTTCATTCCAGGCCACAGAGACCAACCCGCACAAGCTCAAGGTGATGGGGGAGGGGAGTAATTATAAGGTTATGGTGATTCCCACCATTTTCTAATTAACAATTTTAATAAATTAAATAATTTTTAGTAAGTTAATTTTTGTTTTTGCATAAAAATGAAAATCAATATATTGATAGGATGTCATGTTTTTATGTATGTATACCTTGCGTAATGTTTAAATCAAGATTAAATGTTTATTTCCTCAAAATTTTATCATTTCTTATGGCCAAAGTTCTCAAAATCCTTTCTTTAGCTTTCTGAAATGTGCAGCACACTCTCGTTACCCACAATCATCCTGCTGTGCCCCTGTCTAGCTGCATCTTAGCACCTATTGATCAACCTTTCCTCCCTCTCCTCCCCGCTCTGGCCCATCAGTTTTAATGTCAGGAATTCAGCTATGCCTTATCATGGGGCTGGGACCCAAAAAACAAAGTCATCAAGAGATGAGGCTTGTCTTCATAGAGCTCAGTATTTTTTTCCCTTTTGCAAGGACCGGCTTTCTCTTTTCTATGCCCAGAGCATTGGCAACACTTGACTTCCCAAAGCCCTTGAATCTACATCTTCCCTTTCAAGGCCCCAGTTTAGAAAGAACCAGAATCTCACAAGCCCAATTCCAAAGTCTCCCGAGAGAGTGGGATCCTTTTTCCTCTGACACAGGTTTACTGCAACATTGAGTAGATGGCGAGGTGGCAGTGAGGGAGCTGCTGGGCTTGCCCTTGGTGTGAGGAGACCTGTGGGGTTGAGGTAGACTGGGAAGCTATTCTGGAGCATGTTTTCTACACACTCCTCAGGCCAGTGTGCTGCCCAATGGGGTCTTGGTAGGTTATTTATCCTTTTTTGTTTCCTTCTGACCAGACATGATGAATGGAAGGGCAGAGTTGGAGATAAATACCCATTATTCTGGAGCACATAAGGCTGAATAAGAATGAAATGGAAATTATGCAGATCCATGTGGTACCTGACTATCCTAACATCACCACGGGGATGAAACAGGGGTTGTGCATTCTTAGACCTTTTTTGTCCTTCCTAAATTTGGCTTCTTGATGTGTTTTCCACAATGTACCTGCTCATCCTTGGAAAGTCCTGTCCTGTCCTGGTAATATAATATCAGGAACAATCCTATGGAGAAAATTACTCTCTCTAGAAGGAGGCTGGGATAGCAGGCAGTGGTTAATGACATACTTAGAGATTGAAGGAAAAGAATTGCTATAGACCTTCACTGACTTTTTATCCTTGCTCATAGGCCATAAAGCTAATTCTTTCTCCCTCCCTCCTTCCATCTCTCCCTCTTATTCTCACCCTTCCTTTCTTCTTTCTGCTTTATTTTTAATGCAATAAATGTTTGCTTAACCAAGAACAGTATTGTTGACAGAGACACAAAGAGACAGGGTTAAGACATATTAAATGTCAGATTTATTTTTCTGGAAAAGCAGGAAGAAAAACCCAGGCTGGGATTCACCATCTGTGCCTAGAGTTAAGAAGACTATCCACTGATTTTAGGAAGTTGCTACAAGAGGTACCAGGTGAGGAAAGGGCAAGAATTGAAGGAAGTAAAAGCATTCAGGTAAGGTGCTGAGGGAAAAACATGAGTCTAAACCAATGAGTCACCCACAGGGAGCCTGCCAGGCCCCAGGTGTGCTGTGAGCAGAGCTGTAGAGCTTCTCAAAGGCTGTGAGCAGCTGAGGCAGAAACCCCATGCAAAGCCCATGGACCTTGGCCTTGGAGGACTGTGCTAGTCACTTTCCCATTGCTCAGACATGGTGCCTGAAACCACAGTCTAAAAGAGGCCAAGTACATTTTGGCTTACACTTAGGAAGTTCCAGTTCATGGTGCACCAGCTCAAATGTAGAAAGGGCATGATGGAAATATTTGGCTGAGGAAAGCTACCCTCATAGTGGTAGTCAGGAAACAGGGAGGGCTGGACAGGGAGGTGGACACTTGGGAGCCACTCTTAGTGACCACGTCTAGCTCAGCCCCACCACCTAGCATCAAGTCAGCTTTAGTGCACGCAAGAAGTCTCAGGCTGCCTGAGACTTAGGGGAGAGTCGTTCTTGATCCAAACCATAACAGGGACCCTTGACAGTACCAGGCCCTTCAGAGCTGGGAGAGAAAAAAGCAAAGTTCTGAAGAAAGAAATATCTGCCACACCACATACTTTTCTCACAGTGCAGATTAGAATACGAAAGCCTTCTTTAATAATTCTACTTCCTACTCTGTCCATCAACACAACTCGCAAAACTGTAATGAAAAAGTTGTCTTTCTCTAAGTTCACTACTGAGATTTGAAAGTGCTCCTGGGGGGGTCAGATCAAACAGGGGTTTTTTTTTCCCTCTAAAAAACAGTCGTGTAAATGTGTTCACTTAACCTCAGATTTCTTTATATCATGATTAAAAACAAATTTTGTCTGGGTGGTAAAATATGTTTTGCTAGTTTCAGGGTTTTCCTAGTTCGCAACATTCCTCCTACTCTGAGTTAAAGTTTACCTTCACGCAGATGCAGGGAGGTTCGATCCCCAGTGTGCCATGCTGGCCCTGCCCCTGGGGCATGCTGAGAGGGTGATTGAGACTGGGTGTGGTGCCGCGTGCCTGTAATCCCAGCTCTTAGAAGGCTGAACACAGGTGGATCACTAGGAGTCCGATCTACTAGTGAGACCCTGTAGATCCTGTGGACCCTTACTAAAATACAAAAATAAATAAATAATAAAGTTTGACTTCATATACTGGTATTCATCCTTACTATGTTTTGCAACCTACGGATGACCGCTGAGTCAGTGGAAATATTTAGAGGGTAATGAGAATCACTTGAGTGACATGTCCTATTTGACTAGATAGTTAGGCCATGACTTTACTACAGATATAAATGCTTTCATGTTACATCTACACCGCTCATATCCACTGTGAAAAAAAATAGCACTGAACAAAAAAACAATAATGTGGCAAGAAAGCAATCCTGAGGTGTTAGAAATATCCAGTAAGTCATAATTATAATAATAGTATTCAAGTTTATCTCCAGAAGATAAAAGTTGAACTTATCAAAAGGCCACAAGTGGGCAATAAAATCTTCCTTCTTAAGAAATGAATTTGGGATTTTCAATAGTCCCGTTAATTCTATAGTTCTTTGTCTTAGTACCATTCCTTTTAAAACTGCTCATTGTTTTCATAGTTATTCTTTTTGATACCTCTTTCTATACCTGAGGATTCATAGTAAAACACTTATATGGCATCAGATAATCTCTCCTTTCTGTTTCCATTTCTTCTTTCCTGAATTTCCTTCTCAGTTCCCTGCTCCCCGCCACCTCCCAATCCTCTACACCACAGACACAAACAACAAAAGCAAAAAGCAAATTAATGTTATGTATTTAATAGCAGGAGGAGAGAAATGTAGCATTATTTGGACCTTTTTCTCTACCTAAGTGAATCTCACCCCTCTGTCAGGGCTGCCATAACAGAGCGTCACAGGCTGCGTAGTCTCAAGAGCAGAACTTCATTTTCTCACAGTTTGGAAGGCAGAGGGCAAAAACGAGGGCAGCATCAATTTCTTTGGAGGCCTGTTTCCTTGACTTGCGTGTGACTGTCTTCTGCATCTATCATCACTTAACCTTCTCTGTGCATGGATATGTCCAAATTGCTTGTTCTTATGCAGACATTAATCTCGTCAGATATTAGGACTTATTCTAATGACCTCATCTGAACTTAGTTACCTCTTTCAAGACAGTATCTGCAAACCTCATTCTAAGGTTATGATTCAAAATGTAAATGATGGGGAGCAACAATGTAACCCATACACTACCGTCATCTACTGTTAACATCTACCATGTCTTCATATTGTCCTGATAAGGATTTTCAACAACACTGGTGATCTCTGCCATTATTTTATTAGCTGAAAACATTTCAGTGGGCACTTATGGTGTAGTCTTGAGTGCTTTGGGATGAAAGTAATTTTTTCTCCAGTATGATCCAGAAGAACAGGGAGAGTGTTTAATTTCTTTTGATGCCTAAATCATTGTTCCATTACTAAATAGATTAACAATAAGACAAAAAAAGCAAAGCAAACAAATCTCAAGTGAACTGGAAGAGAAAGTCCTTTGAGTCCTGGTTTATACAGTTTAACCCTTTCAAAATGGAAGCTGTTCAGAGACAATGCTTTGTCCTTCTCAAGAGAAAATATGAAAAAAAAATTTTTAAAGAGAGAAAAAGCAATTCATTCAGTTTGGCCAGTTAAAAATGAAATTTCTGCAATTTTCATAATCCTTAGCCTGCTCAATATGATTTTTAAATAGAGTGATGTGAAAATTTTGTAAACAGACTGATTCCAAATTTTCATATATTTGACTGAGCAGATTTTGTTTACAGGAACTTAGTTAACCTTGGGTGATGCTCACTATAAATAGCAGTAGTGACAATGACTCTTCTTTGCAGAGTAAGTTTAAAATGCCATAGCACATGGACTGAAAGGGAATCTTGGAAATAGCTGCTAGCAGAGCTTACCTCCTACATTTTGTTTCGTATGGTTTGGTTTTTCCATTTATAGAACTACTTCTTATGCCTTCCTTAACTTTCATAAACATGGTAGAGGCTGGGTGTGGTGGATCCCAGGTGCCTTGGTGTGTAATCATGGTACTTGAGAGACTGAGGCAGGGGAAGTCACAAGTTCAAAGAGCAGTCTGGGCAACTTGGCTGGTCTCATCTCAGGAATAAATGAAATGAGGCTCTCAGGCACTCTATTAGGTTGATTTTCCCCTAGAAAATGGAAACTGAGAATACGGATAGCTCTTGAAGGGGTTGGGCCAAAAAATACAGGATTTTTTAAAAAAAACAAATAAATAGGATTGGATCTGTCATTCATCACTCCCTATGGCTCAAGATATCTGGGTTCAATCCCTAGTGCCACAACAATACAAACAAAAAACTGTGGTAGACTCTTTGTGTGTGGCATGACCATGACTTTTAGGAAGCCACTTGACTATTCACATATCCAAACTATGGGAAGCTCATTTAGGGTTCACTTCACTCATGTCTGATTAAGTTTTATACTCTCATTCATTTGAAAACCTATTCTCAAACAAGAGATGAAATTTATGTGGTTCTCCTAGCGCTTCAGGCATATAAGCAAAAATCTGCTTTATTGAAGACAAATCATAATTCCTTTAGCATATGAAATAAAAGCCAGATTGAAGAAATTCTAAAATGACCAAAATAATAGTTTATGCTATCTTTCAAGTCAGCTCTGAAGGGAAATTAACCCACATTATGACGGTTGGTGATAAAGAGGAAATTACAAGTAATGACAATTCTGATTTGATGCTTTCGAGGGTTCATTCTTCAACAGCCAGGATGACAATAGGGATGATAGTGGTGATTCTTAGAAGGAACCAGACATTTGCATAGTGTTGAACTTGTGAGATGAGGCCTATTTTAAGGAGAGAGGAGGATGTCATTAGGCAGGTGAGGGAGGCTGTGGCCAGGAATGCTGTCAAACAGTCTCCTGTTGCGATTCTGATAGCACCATTTATTACCATGTGACTAAAGCCTGACGTACATTACCTGCTTGAGTCCTCACAGCAGTCCCCTTACAGAGGCAGGTATTATTCTCTCTTTTACAGATGAGGACACTGTGAGGTCAAATCTGCATGACTTTCTCAAAGTAATACAGCATAAGGGGAGCTCTGTCCAATCTCTAGACTATCAGACCCAATTCACCAACATGTATCAATTTGAAGCCACGAAATCTGGGTAAAAGAAATGTCTGCCAAAGCGACAGGCTGGGTTTTTTCTTTTAAATCATGTCGTATTTCCTGGCCCAACTCCTCCAAGAGCTGTCGTTCTCAGTTTCCATCTTCTAGGAAGGAACCAACCTACCAGAATGACTGAGAGTTTTGCCCAAGGGTTTGCACCTGGCATGAAAAGAGAGTCTCTAAACTGCCAGGAAGATTGTTATTTATGTAGAACATAATGGTGTTTTAGTACCAGAAGAAGCTCTGTCCTCCAAATATGTAGAAACAACCACCACATTAGAGTGAACTCATTAGGAGGGGTGGCTCTGGCTTCCAAAAGATCGAAACGCCTTTTCCTGGGTCTTCGTTTCATTAAGTGGTGATGTCAAGTTCCCCAGGGCTTCTTGCTGAGTCTGCATCCACTCTGAACGGTGCCAGAAACTGCTGGCTTCCATAGCCCACACAGACACTGCCTGTTGAGTCTAAGGACAGTGCCTCTGTGCCACTGTGCCACACAGTCCAGCCTCAGGAACCAGCACAAGGAAGAGCAGGCAGTTGTGTCCTGTGAAAAACTCCTAGTGAGGGAAGGCTTTCCCACGTATGGCATGCAGAGCGATTCCAGACAGACCCAGCAGTCCTCCCAGTTGTCAGAGCCTCTTGCTGATTCCCACCTTCAGCAAAAAATAAAACCTTCAGGGCAGCAAGCACAGCAGGAAACCTGTCATTAACAACCACCACCATGTCACATCAGCGATTCTCGGGAGTGTCAGCTCCACTATTTAACTCAGCTATTTACTTCATTGGGGAGAGCTTTGTTTGATTGTCAGAGAATAGAACATGTACATTTGTCTGTCATAAACACACCCATGCTCTCCAGAGCACAAATAAACAAAACAATCATGTACATTGGTAGATGTGTTTGCTTTATTTAACCAAACCAGATGAAGCATGTGAATAACTCCGCATATAAAATACCATCGAGTAACTTGCTTGTAATCTGTCTTGTACAATACAGCCATTGCCGCTCATTCCACTCACCCAATTCAGACCCTGGAAATGGACTATTTTTAGATGGGCTTTCCACATTGCTATTTACAAAGAGCACTGTTAAATCTTTTGAATAGCAGCCAAGAAGTTGGGTGAGAACTCAACACTTGCCACACAGATCAGCATCCTAATCAACCCAGGGAACCGCTGGTGCTAAAGATCTGCCTTTGTTTCCTTTTTCTTCTTCCCTTTTGTCTCCATGAGAATATTAATGTAAAAGAAGGAAGGTCATATCTGTTCCTGTCGTTCAAACGGGTTGCTTTCCTCATTCTCCTAGATAACACCCATTTGTCAACATCTTTGGCTGTGGAAGCTGTTCTTTGTCAAAACGACTTTTGGAACAGATTTGGCCATTTATTTACACAGGATCCAGTGTGACGGCAGCAGGTGCGTCATGGAAGCCTTTGGTGGGGCTGCCTCGGCACCTTGGGACTTCGCAGTAACCTGTGACTGTGCTTGTACCTGGGCCTGGTCCACCCGCAAACAGCCACCTGGGAAGAAAAGCTGGCGAGGAAAACCGGAGGCAGACTGTGAGTGTGACGCAGGTGGTGGGCAAGGCCAAGAGCAAGGGAAGGACCGTAACACCAGGGAGGAGACGGAAGGCCTCCAACCTTTTGCAGCTAGCCAGAAACCTGAAGGTACTGAGCTTGGCTGTTTCCTTCGCTTAGGAACACCTGAGAATGGAGGTAATGACTAGGCTAATTCTGGACAAATTTTTTTAAAATATTTTTTTATCAGAGGAACCCAGATCTTTGCCTCAATTCTTTGCTTCTGTGTAAACTGCTAATTTTCCAAACTTCTGTAATTCTTTCAGAAGATGTGAATTGATTTGCATTTGATACAGTGCATGGGGTCACTTGAGGCATCTGCAGTGCCCTAAGACATGCAGGTTTTGCTCCTGTTTGTCTTTCTTCAAAGTCCTTGGGGTGCTGTTTTGCCCTGCACTTAGCCAGGTGTGGTGGTAAACTGGAAGCAGTGACAGTGTTGCAGAACGCGATCCCGTCACATGCCTGTCCTGGATCATTCTTATGTTCCCATGTTCACTATAGCATCCTTCCTTTCTCTTAACTGAACTAACTAGAGGAGAAGTGAAGAGAGCTTCACTTACTCTGGAACAAAAGTAGCCTCCAAATTTAAGCTATGTACTGTTTTACTCAATATCTGTTGTATTTGTCATATTACAGTTATTTGATAGAAAAATTGTTCACAGGACAATTAATAATAAAACAACAAAAGTAGGGGCTGGCGAGATGGCTCGGTGGTCTGGGGCACCTACTTGGAACAAGCTGAACTAAAGCG
>NDGM011188985.1:0-16787 GCA_002564305.1 Octomys mimax
CTCAGTGGAATAAGCGCTTCCCTGGCAAGCGCAAGGGCCTGAGTTCAATCCCCGGTTCCGTGGAAAACAAACGAACAAAAAGAATAAATTATATTTTTCTTCAATGTCAAGTTGTTTAAATTCTTTGGGTTTTTTGAACCATATAGTCTCAGTGCTTCATGTGTTCATTATTTCTTTCTTCTTTTTTTTTTTGTGGCACTGGAGATTGAACTCAGGACCCTGTGCTTGCCAATATTCGTTATTTCTAGTGGAAAGTCATTGTTAATATTAGCAGAATTCATTTATAAAGTATCAGGGATTTTTTCCCCTGCTACTGCCATTTATTTTCCTATTTGGATTCACAACATTTTAAAATGTTAACTATTAATTTTTACTGTGCTGTATGAGTGTTGGTAGCTTTCTTTATATTCACTGCACTAGATTTCGCTAAGCATACTAGATGTATAGAGTCATATTTTTCAGTAAAATTCAGAGCTGAGTGAGCCACTATTTTTAGAATACTATTTCTTCCCCCTTTTCCCTCTTTTTCTCTTCATGCATTTTCCTTGTTGTTTGGATTATCTCCAAGGTCTTTATTGATACACTAAGAAGTCACCAAGTCTTTTCTCTGTCTGTTGAAATCTTTCAAAGTTTTTATATTAATTGTTGCAAAATTGCTCCCAGATTTAAATTAGTTGTCTTTAACTATTTTTCTTTATCATTGCACTATCAGAATTGCTCATTTGATGTTTCGCTGTTATCCCACCTTTCTCTACTTCTTCGAATGTGTTTCGAGCGGCTCCTCTGAGGAGTACGTTGAACCCACTCATTTGTTTGCAAGCATGCAGGCTCCCTCCTCTCTGCCTAAGTTTTATTTTAATATTTTTATTTGGGGCTCATACTTTTATTGGCACTTGAATGCATAGATAATATTCATTAGCTTTTTTGAGCACTTTTCCCCACTTCCAGGCTATTGCTATCTGCTTGTGTATTTCGCTAGGGACTGTCTACACTGTCTCCACAAAGTTTGTTCTACCACCACAAAAACCTCACATCTGTCCCTTTTCTCTTTTTTTCTGAGGCCTCCTAGTTGTTCCTCTGTTAATGTAGCTCTGGCAATGGCTATAGGCACCCTGCAATGAAAATGGTATTTCTATCATGCTACAACAGGATCTTTGTATATTTATTTATTTCTTGTTCTTGGCCAGAGGTGAGGAGTTGCACTTACATCATTCACCAATATGTATATAAAAATGCTTTTCCATTTGATTCTAAATGAAGTCAAGGCCATATATACAAGTGAACATTAAAAACAGCATTTTAAAGAGGGTACCTTTATAGAAGAATATGATGATGGATTGGTTTTCTTTCAGTTAATGATGTAGATCAACACATGACCTTTTTGGAAGAGGGAAATCACGATACTAAGAAAAAATAATGAATTAGGGAAGAATATAATTTTTTGTTTTACTCCAACACAAATAAATAAATTTATTCTCTAAGTATAGCCAGCTGGGATTTGTTATGATTGTAAAATGTGCTATTGTTATAGCACATTTATAGGACAAGAAATACTTTTAGCAGAGAAATTCATACAATTTAATTGCATATACTAGTTTCTTTAAAATAAAATAAACAAACATTACTCTCTTTTATATTTGATAGAGTTTCTGTCCAATTCTTCCTTTCTTGAGTCACTATTTCTTTTTGTTTCTAGTTAGCAAGTTTTGTTTGAAATATCTGCAGGTCAATTTATTGCTTTATTCTAGAGATCTAAGCCTTGAGAAAATGTCCAATCACACCATAAATAACTTTTCTGAACCCAAGATAGTACAATAGAAATGAAATAAGTAAAAATAAATCTACAAACACAGACAGAAGCATATCTGAAACTATTACAAATGATGGAATTTCAGGAAAAGTGCTATTATAAATATGTAATCCCTAGTTACTCATTTTTTCCTCTGTGATTCTTAGATTTAAAGCCAGATTCCTTCATTATTTCTGACCTGATATGAAACACCATCTGGCATGTACATGTTAAGAGGATTATATGTAAGCAAAATAGATAATTTTTCTCCAACTCTTAAGACTTTTTTAAAGGCATGTACATTATTTAGCTTTGAAATGTGTAAAACCAAATGGATAGAGAGAAAAAATGGTTTTTAATATCTATTTTTTAAAACTACAGCAATTAAACATGCATTGCTTTAACAATTTACTCTTTTAATTGGCACTCCACCATTCTCTTAATGTTTCGTTTCAAGGGCACTTTCTTTGAGGAAAGATTATGAATTGAGACTTTATAGAGGAAATGAGAAAGATTTATAGCAATGTGTGGGTACATGATATATGCCACTTTAAATATCATAGCTCACTAAATGCATTTTCCAAAATTTTTCAGATAATGATCAAATGTTTCATTAATATCCACTTTTATGATTCTTATAATAAATGAAATGAACAAGTTATATAAATAATATAAAATGGGGCTGGGGAGATAGCCCAGTGGTCTAAACACCTGCCTGGCAATCACAGGACCCGATTTCAATCCCCATACCACATGCTGTGCTAGTCCCTGAACCCCAGGCGCACTGTGCAGCCACTAAAATCAGTAGTGGTGGCACATGCCTGTAATCCCAGCTCTGAGGAGGCTGAGACAGGAGGAACTGTGTAGTGAGACCCTGTACCAAATAACTAACTAAATAAATAAATAAATAAATGGTATTGAAATGTATATGTGTAAAAAGGAAGATTTCTGCATTTTTAACACTAGTTTAGAATCACAAGCTTTTAAAGCTAGTAGCTGATTGATTGATATAATTGAAAAAAATCATTCTTTTTTTTAGCTTGTTTTTTTGTTTGGAGGAACCAAGGATTGAACGCAGGCCCTTGTGCCTGCCAGGGAAGCACTTATTCTACTGAGCCATCTCCCCAGCCCCCAAAAAATCATTCTTAAAATCATAAACCTCATGTCCAGGAAAGTTCCATCACTGATGGAAGTGGTGTCGCAATTTGGAAAGTAATGCAGTCTTCCTCCAAAGTTTTCCTGAACCTTGCTGCACTCTACTTTGGAGCCTACTACCTATTTGACAATCCTGATGAATTTCTGCCCAGAAAATTTAACTATTGTGGGCTTAAAATATGTTGTCACACCTGCCTGCACAGCATGGTGGGAACTGGACTAGACCTACAATTTCAACAGTTCTTCTTTGTTCTAAATATAGGCATGTGTTTGCACATGCATGTGTTCTGACATATGTGAATGTACATGCATGTCTGCATATGTATATTCCTGGTAACTAAACCCACAGTTCTGACCTAGATCTTCAGTTCCCCTAACTACAATTTTTTTTGAGACAAAATCTTCTTAATAGTTCAGGCTGGACTTAAACTTATGATCTTCCTACATCAGCCTCTTGAGCAGCTGGGATTATAGGCATGCAACAACATACACAGCTATTTTCCTAAATTTTTATTCAGACAGTTATACTGGCTAAGAGCTGGAGTCCCAAAATATTTTGCAAATGTATAACCTACTGCAGAAGTCTATGAGTAAACAACCAAGCAAACCTAGCTGAAATCTTGCTAATGCAAAGAACTGAATGACTGTAATAGGAATAACCAGACAGGATTTGCTGAGGCCATGTCACAGAAATAAGTTGCAACTAAATTTCTTTTGTACATATAGCATCACGAAGGCCCATTTGGTTTTATCATGATAAAATTATACAAGAAGAAAAGAACACGTAGCCAGAGGATAAAGAAAAGAAGTGGGCTGGTGAGATGGCTTAGTGGTCTAAAGCACCTACTTAGAACAAATTTAGCAAAGCACAGGGACCATGGTTCAATCCCCCAGCACCACATGCCAGCCCAGCCCCCTGGTGCGCTGAGCTGGCCACACACACCCACACACCCACACACGCACACACGCACACACACACATACACATAAATAAATAAAAATTAAAAAAAAAGAAAAGAAGCAACCTTATTTGTTGGTGTAATTTTTAATGTTGGAAAAAAAGAGAAAAATAAACAAATGCTAAAAAGCCTGAACAAAAGTACATAATTGTTCATACGTTTCACATCTATCTATGTAATAATACTGATTCATCATTTTATTAAAACAGAAAGCAGTTGAAATAAATCAAGGGCTTACCATTTGAAGTTTTATTCTAATTGTATGAACTTTCGTCTTTTGCTTATAAAAATCACATCTTTCTCAAGATATGTACCTTTAGAGAATATTCTGTAACATAGTTTAACAGGTTCTTTTGTAGTTGTTGCCATTGTTATTCATTTTAGTATGATAATATCATTGAGAGCGTTTGTCTATGCTGAACTGGCTTCTGTAGACAGTGGTTTAATCAACCTTGTCCATAGGCTCAGGACTGCAGGATCCAAGAGAATTTCTTGATTCCAGACAAGGGTTATATTGTCCATCACTGTGACTCATTAATTCCAATGACAACAGGTTCTTTGTAGTTTATTTGTATTTTATTTTTACAACTGAAGCCTCTCAGGCTTACGGGCCATGGGACAGAGACAGCTGCAATATGGGTTATTATTTCTTCACTCTCAAGAAAACAAAGAGTCTTGCAACACTGAAGCACAGAGACTAAGTTGTTGCTGGACGTGCTGTGGCACTCAGTTCCACTGGAAAAAGCTCAAAACTAAAAGAAAATATGCTCCTCATGATTTTGATTTTGCAAACTTTTGGAAGTGGCCTGATGATTGTGATCAGGCATTCACCTCTGCAGAGAAACCAGGTTTTCATTTGAGATGCCACTCAGGGTGACGTACATAACCTGGGCGTGCAGCGAGCACACAGAAAAGCACATGCGACGTGTGGCACTGTGCTGCCCACACCGTGATGGTGTCACCCACTGAGCAGCTCGGCCCACCAATGTGGACGTCAGGGAATGTGAACCTGGACGGAGATTGTGTACTCTGTGGAAAAAGCATGGAAGAAAAACGCATACTAAAGATTTCAGGGTCAAATGAGTGCTCAACCCTCAGTCAATTCTGTAGCTGTGTATGACATTTAAATATTATTATTTTCTGTCTTTTTAAAAAATGTATTTGGTACAGGGTCTACAGGGTCTCTCTATGTAATTGGACTTGTAGTGATCCTCCTGTTTTCAGCCTCCCGAGCGTTGGGATTACAGGTATGTGCCACCATGCCCAGTCTCAGTCCCTGTCTCACTGTGCCCCGGGTACAGGGTCGGCACCTCTTTTCTGTTTTTGAACTTAATACTTCTCTCACCAACAAAGAATAAACCTTAATAACTTAGCTTTTCCTTTCTTTTCCTGTTTCTCCTTGTGTGTTTATGGCTTCATAAAATATTTTCCTATGAATGATGCTAATGAATTAAGAGTGGCATTTAGGATTACTCATAGAAAACTTGATCATATAGATTTCATTAAGCAGTGGAACAGGTGGTGATGAAATCATACACACAAAATATATATGCATGTGTGATTATATATACATGCACACACAGTAATTAAGATTCAAAAGAAAATTTAAAGCTCTAGTCTGATTCCTACATTTACTGAGGGGAGATTCCAAAATATATACGTATAAAATTACATTCCAAAAAACAAGAAAATAACAAGTTTATATTACCCCAAATAAATTGAATTATAATATGAAAATCTGTTTACTACAGATGTTTTCCAATTTTAAACATTCTCCAGTTTTTACTTGTTTTCAAAGATATGTCTTGAATATATAGATAGATAGATAGATAGATAGATAGATAGATATAGATATATAGACTTATTTTCCTACAAAATTGGAACAAATATAAAACCACTCCAGGACAGAATTCTTAGGGTTAGCATTTAGAATTACTGCTTTTTGAATAATTATAAAATAGCCCTATTATTTTATTTAATGACTTTCTTTTATTCCTGAGAAACCTCTGTCTAAAAGCTGTAAAACACATTCTCAAAATGCATGACAGTAGGATAAAACTATAATACATCCTATCTCATGCCAATTAGCTAAGTAATCTTAAGTGACAGAAAAAGGAATCAAAAATGTAGAAAAACTTTATGCAATGTATAATAACATAAAGTTTAATAAAAAACTAAGTAAAATAGCTCATATATGAGTGCAATGTGGTACAGTTTTATTTTCTTTGCCAAAAGATGGAACTCCTTCATAGTGAGAGATGGCTGGTGGAGGAGGTGTGAAAGAGAATTGGCCTTTGGAAAGTTCATTCTGCATGCGCCATTTTTCACAATTTTGCTTTGGATTCTTCTTTATTCTGCACAAAACTTAAGTTTAATATTATTAGGCTCAAATGAATGTTTAACACAGAGTACAACAGGAAGAATACAGTTCACCTACAGTGATGTCACTCTCGGTTTTTCAAATACACATAGTTCAAATTTATTTTATACTTTCTCTTACTAAGAAACAGAATTTCATATGACTTAGTGAGTACCTTTTTATTTAAAGCTACAAGGTCAATAAAATATTTATTCTGTTCTAGCTTCTCACTTTGCTTTGTGGGAAAAACCATTGCACTGCAAAAGAAGGAAACTTGTCTGAGAAATCTATCCATCTATCTATCTATCTATCTATCTATCTATCTATCTATCATCTATTTATTTATCTGTCTTAAAAAGTTTTCTGTGAAATGCCACTAAGAATAGTTGTTAGGTGAGGTCAGAAGTCCTCCAGAAATTAGGAAAAGGAAATACAAATTAATGATATCAAGATTTTCTGATCAAGGAGATTGTGGGGCCACAGAGGAGTGTGATCGATGATTTAGAGTGTGCCTAAGGAAAGTCACAGGGAGAGAAAACATTCTCTCAGGCTTTCACGGAGAGAAAATCAGTCAAGCAATGGTCATGACTCACCCATATGGCTGACACTGACAAAGGATCTATAAACTGTGGTATAGGGTTTCAGGTTAAATCCTGAGTGGATTTGACTGACCTTATCAGATACAAAAGTTACATTTCTTGTTATATAGGTCTTTCTTTATCTTAGTCTTAACCAGATAAAGTATGAAAACAAAGTATAAAATGTATGAAAATGAAATATAAAGAGTAAAGTAACTTTAATATGCTTAGCTGTAAAAAGCTCACGTCAACAACTTTGGACATTGCCAGTCTTACAGAAAACCCACTACTATTGTGGACTACTGGACTCTATTGGCAGAGTCTTCTGAATTCAACCACCTACAATATTTGAATGACAATGGAAAGTCCTTCTCTGACAAAACTAACCAAAAAAGTAGGATAGAAATGAATGACCTTTTTGTATCTGTATACTCAAAATAGTTACGATAGATATACACTTCCACTCTTAATTCATTGAATAGATAGGTTTGTTCTAATAGTGTTTGAGACAGAGTATCATGTCTACATCTTGTACAATGAATAACCACTTAAACAATAATATGCAATGTATTAAATATTGTAAATGTGCCAGTAATCAGTAGTGAAACTGTCTCATTGATATTTGTTTCTCAATAAAATTATTTTTAAAAAGGAAATACAAATTAATGATATTCAAATAACATAGTTCAGTGGCAGGGAAGATGGTTCAGTAGAATAAACACTTGCCTGGCAAGTGCAAGAGCCTGATTCCAATCCCCAGTTCCAGAAAAAAAATAAATAAATAAAAAATAAAAGAAAAAAAAAGATAACATAGTTCAGTAAGCCAAGTGGAGAGGTGGTATAGTCAGAAAGATACTACAAATCTAGTAATACTGCCACATCTTATCAGAATTCTGCAGATTTGAAAATATTGCTAAGTGTTGGCTTCAACTTCAGGACAGGTATCTTGGAGCACTTGCCTTATCTCCTTCACTACCTATAATATTTACTTTCTTCATTTCAGTTCCAAGGAAGAAACCATCTTCGATTCAATTCTGGCTTCAGACCTGCTTTAACTTGTTATTGTCCCCCTGGAGAGCCTCCTGTGCCCATTCCTAACAAGTCCTAAAACCACTGGGAAGTCCTACATTCTATCCTGCCAGGTGATATGTGCTCCTCATATGTGAGTCTGTCAAAAATAATTTCACTGTAGATGATAAGTGTTACTCCTGGTGCCTTGACAATTATGCCATAACCTCCAAGAAGGAAAGGACTGAAAGTCTGCTATTCTCTGACGGTTGACAGATTAGATTAAGCAAAGGTAGAATATCCTGTGTCATTGATGTTATATTTTTTGAAAGCATTTTATAAAAGAAAAAGTATCTCAAAAATTATTAGCATTTTCTAGAACAGAGTTTACCAGGAGCTCTCAAAGTGTTTCTGCAAGAGGATAATTGTCATATTACCCAATGAAATAAAGTTCGTTATATCCTTTGTATATATTTGCTTTGCATAAATTAACCAAATTTGTTAAATGTACGATATGTGTGTGATGTGTATGATGTGTGTGTGTGTGTGTGTGTGTGTGTGCATGCCTGTTATATAGGTAATAATTTTCTGATATCCATAAAAGATTACTTAAAACTATGATAGTTTTAGTTTTGACAGGAAGATACCCAGAAGGGGAATAACTGGGCCAATTGGGATTGCCAGTCCTAGTTTTTGGAAGAATCTCCACAGTGGTTGCACTAGTTTACACTCTGACCAAGAGTGCAGAAAGGTTCCTGACTCCCCACAGCCCCAGCAGCACTTGATATTGGTTGCATTCTTCCTAATAGCCATCCCATTCCACCTCAGTGATGTATTTGTACCCACATTTATAGTGGCACAGTTGACAATAGCTAAATCCTAGATGCAGCCCCAATGCCCATCAACCCATGAATGGATAAAAAGATATTGCCTTCCTATGTAATACAGTATTACTCAGCCATAAAGAAAGATAAAAATCAAGACATTCATAACTAAATGGGTGGGTCCTGAGACCATGATCATAAGTGAAATAAATCAGGCACATGTGTAAATATCACATCATCTTTCTCATGTAAGAACCTGAAAATGCAAATAAGAACAAAAATGTATAATAGATATTGTGAAATAGGAAGTAACTCTTCAAAAGGAAAAGGAAAGATTGGAAGTGGGAGTGGGAATGTGAAAGGAAGAAAGGGAAAGAAAAAAATGAGAAAAGAAGGACACAATGAAAATCAAGTTTTGTCAACAGGGAAAAGGGGATTTGAATAGAAGTGATGGGAATGCGTAAAAGAGAGGAGTCGAGACGTGCCATGTACAGACACAAATTCCCTATAGTGAATTCAGTTGTTACATATACCAATATTGTATGGATAAAAATTTAAATTAAGAAAAGAAATAAAATATTAGAGTGCTCTATTTTTGATAGTTCCTGAGCTTTTATGATCACGTTATGCTGATTACGTATGATCATGTCTACTTTTTTTTAAGAGGAGGTGTAATTATAACATTTCTCAAGAAAAGAGCATATGTATTATACTTGGAATACATTACAAATAATATTCAAATATGCCAAAGCTAAGTCTTTATAATGTTGAATTCCTTAATTCCCATGCTGTGGTTTTGATAGAAATTCATATGCTTTCACGATTTCCTGGTAGGCCTGATAATTCACTCACATCGGCCCGCTTTCTCCCGGTTTTCTGCCACATCGCCCCAGTTTACTTAGGACCCCTTGGCTAGAGTCCTTTCCCCTCCTGCATTCTTTACTCCCTTCCTTAACTCCCTTCCTATAATTGATATTATAAAGTGGAGATCTAAGAGGAATGTAATAGTAATCATTGAAGGCAAGCAAATATATAAAGACAGGTGTTAAATATCCCTTATGTAGACTGCATGGGATTACTTAGGATCTCTTTCAATCTTAATACTCAATGTTTAATGCTGAAATGCTGCAAGCACTACGTGTCCTCTACAGGCAAATGACTACTCATAACTCCTTCTTAAAGTTTAGGGTAAGTTCAAGGGGAAATAAAGAGAGTTTATTTCTATAGGACTCCGAGGTTGCCTTAGGTTTTTCCTGAATACACAATGATTGGCAGTGTAACTGCACACTTGATTCAAGATCAACACTCACATAAAGAAAGAATCATCTAGATCTTGCATACAAAAGCAAAAGAATCATCTAATTGACCAAACACTTCTTCAAATTCAAAAATTTGGAATTCCATCTTAAGCAACCCTGCTTGGAGCATGCACAGACAGGACCAACTTAAATTCTTGATTTGGAAGAGGATCAAATTCTTAATGGGCACAGTCCTGGTAGAAGGAAGCAAAATGGATTATTAACAAGAAAAGTTAATAATACTTATTGTAAATTGTCAAAAGGTATTTGTAAGACCAAAAAGTAATCACTAAAGTGACAACTCCCAGAAAAGTGGGGGTGCATGCCTTAAGGACAAATTCCAGGCTCCACCCTTCCAGCAAGAATTCTTTTACAAGCTCTAACATGTCAGTTTTCAAGCCTCAATAATCTTACGACATATACTACATCCAGGACAACAGGAAGAGTCTTCTGGCTGCTTTACAATAGCATTTTGTGTTTGGTACACAAAGACAGTTCAAGCTTATTATCCATGCTTGTTATTGTCCCATAATAGTTGCAAAAGGGAAGAGGCATTTCTTGAGGTGTCTTGGCTAGAGTTGGAAGACAGCAGGGAACACATGAAGAGCCTTCATGATAATGCAAGCTTGTGAATTAAAAGGGCTTGCTTTAAGCTATGAACAGGCAAAGAAAGAAGCAAAGGGGCATGCAAAGGAAGTGGCGGGCAGACAGTGTATCAAACAATTCCCCACCCTAGTCTGGTTAGCCAGCCACAATCTGGACAATGCATCTGAAGCAACTCTTGAGTGAAGAGCACTGTAAGTGTCTGTCTCTCTTTTTCTTTGTACTTTATACATAAGCGAAGAGAGGATGTTAGTATTTCCTATTTTTAAAAACACGATTTCATACGAGTGCCCTTTGTTCTTGGTCTTAAACTAAATTACAGAATTTCCTTTGGGATATCTCAGCAAATGGAAGTAGGGTGAGACTGGGGAAAATCCTCCTACCATTAGAAGTCCACATGACACAAGTCTGATGTGCTGTGGCTGAACTTGAGGTACTTTATTAAGTAGGAAGGTATTTGCATTCATTGAAATGAATATTCAATATGCACCTCTAGAAATTTCCACGATGATTGTCAGCTAAACTTTAGTAAAAGCAATGTATGAATGGATGAAGGAAAGATGGTGGCCTGAGGAAAATTATTTGCATTGATAAAGACCAATTGTTGAAGCAAAGAAATCTAGTACAGGGAAAGCAAAGGGTGCATCCCCTCCTCCTACCTCTCCACTTTCCCATCCCTTGCCCCAAGGAAAGGAAAGAAAGTTTCTGTTCTCACTTTCACCTCCCAATGAGTTGACATGAGCCCAGGGCTGGCAAGCGCAATACAAATCCTGAATCTCAGAGTGACAAGGGCAAACTTTTGGGCTCAGAAGGCATGATTAACTTGGGATCCCCTTTATAAGGCGCAACTTGTTGTGTCCTTTCTTTTGGGTTTCCTTGAATTGAAACTGTCCAGAAAAATGGACTTTGAAATTGACACAATACTATTCTTGCTAAATAGTAAAGAATATGCATTGAGCTGTGCTTGACAATCACAGCACATACACATCCATGGCATTGCTAACTACCTGTAGAATAATGGCTAAGGAAATCAGCACAGACCAAAATGGAAGAGAAATTTTGTGCTGTTCTCCAAAAGCAACTGTGAGATTTGTGAAGCTGTATATAGATCTTTAGGGCTCTTACGTTACGTGAATGAAACTTAGCAATGAAATATTCCTCCAATAAAATTTTCATCTTCTTGAAAACAAAAGCCATTCAATGTTAAATGAAATCTTCATTGTAAATAATAGTGGTTTAATCATTCTGAAAGTATTACTAATGGTAAAGATAACATTTTTGAAATTAATATTCTGTGAATGGATTATTTTGACAAATATAGATTTAATAATCCAAATCCAAACAATACAAAATAAGATCAAAATATTTTAATGCAGTTTAGCACTTTGTGTAATTTTTACTAAAACCAATGGTCAAAGAAAACCTAGTGAATATGTGGACTTCCCTATCAGCAGCAGTAAAATCTTAAAGGACTTATAAAAGGTGATAGAGAGGGTGTATTTCCAACCCTCTATCATTGCAGTATTCACTTTGAAGCAATGTAATCCTTTTCTGTTTCTGCCCCAACTTTTCATAATTATATCATTTTACAAGAATTGTGTAATTTACATAACCACCTAAATTGTCATAATTGCTAGAAAGTGCTGAAAAAGCATACGGTAGGCATTTCGGATTCATTTTTGCTCTCTGTTTTAAACTCATTTGAAATGCCTTTTGCATAAAAATTCTTTTGGTCAACAAAAAAGTAACTTGGGCTTGATTTCACAGGAATCCTCTTTGCTTCTCATACCGACTCCTCCTGCCCTTCCAGGAGGCAGCTTTGCCCAGGTACCTTCCTTGAGGAGGGCAGGGCTGTGGGTGATAAACAGTCTCCTCACTGTGCTTTTGTTTTCTTGACAGAGAGCAGATAGGTAAACTGCCCTGACCTGAGTCCCACAGGTTCTCTCTGCAGAGTAACCCTAAAAGTAACTTTAGAGAGTGGCTTGCTCATCCCTCCATACTGATATCCTGATATCCGTTGCTTTTAGAAAGTAGAGAAAGGAAAAAGTCGAGCATGAATGGTCTCCCAACAGTTCCCTCAGCATGCCATTTCCATTATAATTATCTTAACCATCTGTTTTGCTTGGAACAGGCAAAAGAATTTGATATTAAGAAAACTAAACTGTCATTCTGAACAACAGAGAAGGACTTCGAAGTGGGACCTTATTTCAGGATGCAAGAGTAGAGATGGCTTTTATCAGAAGTTTCATCAGTAAAATAGGATGCCAACATTTGATCGTTACTGATTTCAAACGTTAGGGGCTCTTGCAATTTTCTAAATAAAATGTGGCAACTCAAACATCTCTGCAGTGTACTGTATGCACGTATTTGCTGAAAGTATCATCAGGAAATATGTGATTTAAAACACCATGAAACAGTTACGGGCGTTTGGAAATGACAACTAATTCACTCACCTAATTCTGCTTTAACTTCATGAAGACGCTAATCTATCCCTTGTGTAAATTAAAAGCAGTGTATTAATGTTTAGCTTTCTATGAAGCTAATTTGGCTGTTTTGTAAAACTATGAAATTTTGTGACAACATGAGAGTTATCCTTAAATAGCACAACCCTTCTGGAATATTTCCTTTTACATGTATGAACATATATGGAAACACACTAAATATAGCACACATGCAATTTATACTACTATTAATTCAGGGTTTCAAAGAATATAATGTACAAATTCACTTATTTAATAATGTGTCGCATGTTATTGTAAAATATGTGGCTTATTTATACATTAAAGTAAAATTTAAAGAGATATATCATGCAGCAAGAGATTTTTCAAATATTTTAAGGAACAAAAACACTCAAAATCAGTAGCTAAATGAATTATAACTGTTAGAATTTAAGTAAGGATCAGAATACATAATTGCCAAGAAGCAACTTACTACTTTAGAAATAAGCCAGAAATGCAGAACAATTTTCATAGCAAAATGAAGAGAATATTCAATTTCATTTAGGAAGAAAAATAAAATAAAACATCATGTATGTTAAATTTGGGAAAATAACACCAAAGCAGAACAGAGACCCTTTAATATTAACATCTTTCAAAATACAAAGCTCTTCATAAATGTCTTCCAGAATGTCAAGGAAGAAAAAGAAAAAGAATTAAACAGCACGTATTTTGGGAAAAGGACAGCTTTGTGTGTTCAATGAGATTCAAATTCAAAATAAAAATTTACACAGTGGATAGATATAACATAAACCTGTAGTGGTAGTAAAATGATTTTTAAAAAATAATTTTAAAAACAGTGGGAAGCCTTCACTTGTAAAAACAAAATAAAATTTATAACATTGCCTAAAAACTCAAAGCAATTAAAATTTTCTGGACTATGAATTATATGCCAGAAAAAATTAATCACAAATTTTCCTGACTTACCAAGAACTGTGTATATCTGTAAACTAATCCAGGCCCTACTCAATACAGTCTGATAACCCATTATGTTTTTAAAAACATTGAAATAAAATGGAAAAAACTGATGATAGTCAAATAAACTCCTAGATATTCTAAATATTTTTTATTTCTTCTCCTGGTCACCTTTTCCTCCGCAGCTCATATAAGGTGTTATTTATCTTTCATATTCTTAATTTCCTGGCAATGTGGTGGAAGACTAGTTACTGAATCTGCCTTCCTACTTCTACTGATCAGTTTCGAGTACAGAGAAACTGCTTTCTGATATATCATCTTTTCTCATGAATGTTGTTCAGTTTTGAACCTACAAGTGAAAATCCCAGAGTTCATCATCACTCACATTTCTACAGACATGTAAGGTGAAGTTGCCTCTGAGCAGGATAGTTACGAGGAATGTTCTCAGTGGTGAGTCTCTAGATGGTGCTGAGTTGCCCCCTTGGCCCCCAAGACCCTCCTGGCCCAACATCCCTGGGTGAAAAAATTCTTGGCATCGCCATTGCTGCCTGAAAGTCCTGTCCCATAAGTCCTGTCCATCCATACCTGCCTTCAAGTGGGAGGAGACAGTTCTTCCTTGGGCTCGCTGAGTCAGGAAGATGAGGACAGGGCACTCTTACATGTGGGTCCCTAAGCTCGGGCAATGGAGGCAGTTCAGTACGGTTTACAATGACACAGCTCTGCATGCTGTGGGATTGCATTCCCCAGCTTCCAGTGAAATTTAAAGACCCTCAGCCCTTCTCAACTCTACCAGTCTAGCTTTCACTTTGGTGTCTTTATTTCTACTTTAGATTTTCAATTCTATCATATTTATCTCTTGTACTGTAAAAAGCTTGAAGATCGTAGGAAAATCAGAGCAATCTAAATTCAAGTGCATGTTCAAGAACTCTTGAATGATTATACTAATTGAATAGCTTGTGTCAGATGAAAAAGAGATCTGTGTGAATACACATGGTAAGTGCTCAGGTAAGTGTAGCTACTGTTACTCTACAGGCAGATTATATAAATTTATGGTGAAATATTGATTGAAGAGGCTGAGGAGATAGCTCAGTAGAATAAGCAATGGCCTGGCAAGCACAAGGGCCTGAGTTCAATCCCTGGTTCTGCCAAAAAAAAAAGAAAGAAAAAGAAATACTGATTGAATTTATTTATCAAGACAGGTAATTCTTAGTAGGAGCTTGAATCAAAGCAGCAGTTGGTTGCTACTCAAGAAATGTTAGTTGAGGGCAGGCTAGATAGCTCAGTGCATTAAAGCACCTGCTTAGGAAGACATAGGGGTTGAAGGTTTGATCCCTGCCTGCCATGGTGGCCCTGCCCTCAGGGCACACTGAGGCCGAGAATTGAGACTGAGTGTGGTGTCGTGTGCCTGTAATCCCAGTACTTGGGAGGCTGAAAACAGGAGGATAACTACAAGTCTGGTCTGTGTAGTGAGACCCTGTAGATCCTGTACTAAACACATAAAAATAAAAATAAATTAAAAAAGAAATATTACTTGAAATAATACATAGCATGTCTGTGTATACCTGGCAAATAATTTTTAGATGTTCATTACAATATCATAGGAATACTGCCTTAAAAAATAACATGCTTTTGTCTTTAAGTTGAAGGCCTCCATTTAAAATGGATTAACTTTTTAACAAACATTTTTACTTGTCCAGAGGAGATGGGAAAGTCAGGAGCAACCGTGATGATACAGGGAAAGAGGGTTCTGTTTTGTCAGCAGCGGCAGTGCGTTTTCCTGGGAAGATGGATGAATGCCCACTCCCTGCCTTACCTCTGTAACTGCTTTTGCCGTTTGTTTCCTCTCATTCATTTTGCATCCATGTTAGCTTGCATCTGTTTATGTTCTTGTCTATTATTCATCTACAGGATAACTGCTCAGCAGCCATTACTTCCCTTTCATATCCTTTCTGCATCTTTTGTTTCCATGGGTTGTTTTGGCAATAAAACCAAGAAAGGGGTACAAAGATTATAGAAAAAAAAAAAAAAAAAAAAAAAACGTGCGGTTGGAACATCATGTTTTTACAGCTCTAAGAACATTACTGCTTATTTCAAAAAGTTTTTCATAAAAAAACGTTAAAATGTTTCCAGCAAAGTTGAAAGCTCATAGGTATGATAAATTTGAAAATTCGAGAGAATGGAATTGAAAACGTGTTTCTGGAACAGCTCACTTCTGTTTGATCTTTAGATGGCAGCGTGCCGTATGCAATTTTCTGTTTACTGTACATTTTAATACCAAAACTCTCGAGCCATGAAGTCACGGCAATTTCTTATGGCTTATATAGCACTTCAAAATTTTATTATGTGTTTACTCATTCATTACGTCCGCCACTCTTTCTAGGTAGATAATGAACATTTTCATTGTAAGAATTTTAAAAAGAGAGTAACTGTGTTAAGTGATATGCAAAGGTGAAAAGGTCAGGGAATGTAGGCTAGAAGCTACGCTCACTCTAGGTCTCCCCAGCCGTGTGGCCCTGAAGAGTCAGCTCGGCTGAAAAGTTGCACCGGATCTCCTCTGGGCCCAAGGGGTAAAACATGTTTTGGGGTGTTAGATTATAGAAAACAGAGTTTTGTTGTCATTGCTTTTATTTTTAAGGGCAAAATATGTTTTAGGTATCTTACATTTGTAAGCATAGGTTTTTGTTTTCTTTTATTGTGATTCTGAATTATTACTGCATTTTCAACTTAATAAAACTGGGGGCTGGAGAGATAGCTCAGTAGAATAAGTGCTTGCCTGGCAAGCACAGGGGCCTGAGTTCAATCCCT